>CAEGAE010058664.1:0-23433 GCA_903067095.1 Girardinus metallicus
TGTGTGTGTGTGTGTGTGTGCGCAGGTACAAAGCCAAACTGAAGAAGAAGAAGCTTCGCTTAAGAGGAGGAGGCCTTCATCCCTTCAGGTGAGTCAGAAAGGTCGCAGTGGGGTCATCATCATCATCAGGGTGGTCACCTGTCAACACCTGTGTGTGTGTGTGTGTGTGTGTGAGACAGCAGGAAGGGCGGGGCCTGGAATAAGAAGAGCTGGCTTCAGAAGGAGCAGAAGAGGAGGAAGAAGATGAGGAAGATGATCAAGAGGATCAGGAACAACGACACGTGTTCGATGCCCGGACTCACCTGCTTCACACACGACAACCAGCACTGGCACACCGCCCCCTTCTGGACATGTACGGCACACACACACCACCGTGGCTCCTGCTTCAGGGGTTAAAGGTCATGTGTCATGACTCGGTGTGTTGCAGTGGGACCGTTCTGCGCCTGCACCAGCGCCAACAACAACACCTACTGGTGCCTGAGGACCATCAACGAGACGCACAACTTCCTGTTCTGTGAGTTTGCCACCGGATTCCTGGAGTACTTTGACCTGAGCACCGACCCCTACCAGGTACACACACACACACACACACACACACACACACACACACACCTACACACACACCTACACACACACACACGCACACACGCACACACACCTTTCTCCAGGGCCGTGCAGAGACCTTTGGAGGGCCGGGGCTCAAGGTTAAAAAGGGCCCATTGAACAAGATCTTAAAACACCAACAGAGCAACAACCCATAATAATCAATAAATTAATTGGATCCAATTATATCACTGCCATCATGCAGGACAATGAAAAGCAAATATAGTCTATTTTTCCCCAACAGGTATAAAGTTGCTGTTTTTGCTGCTAACAGTCCTGGAGGCTGAAGCTGTTAAACAGAAGGTCAAAGGTTATGAAGTTATGAAATAAGCACATTTGCTGCCATTTTTATAATTAAGCCCTAATAATATTTATTTAACCTCTAGGACTGATTTATAGATCAAAAAGCTCAAAGGGGTTAAATCTGTGTAACTGTTTGATGTTCAACCTCCGAGATCTAGAATATGAGACTGAGATATAAAGGCACAGAAAACGCAGGAGCTGCTGGTAGGGGCCATACAGGGGCCCCCAGACATACAGGGGCCTCCAGACATACAGGGGCCCCCAGACATACAGGGGCCTCCAGACATACAGGGGCCCCCAGACATACAGGGGCCTCCAGACATACAGGGGCCCCCAGACATACAGGGGCCTCCAGACATACAGGGGCCCCCAGACATTCAGGGGTCCCCAGACATACAGGGGCCCCCAGACATACAGGGGCCTCCAGACCTACAGGGGCCCCCAGACATTCAGGGGTCCCCAGACAATCAGGGACCAGGTGGAACCGGGTCTCGCATCAGGATGTCTGATATAAAGACAGACATTCTTCCTATCTGTCTGACCGACCCGGGCCGTCCGCAGCGACCCCGGGCCGCCCGCAGCCTGATTGCAGGACAATTACAACAAATAAATAGAAACAGTTTTTCTAACTTCAACATCAGACAAACGTTTTTATTCACAATCCCATGGAGGGCTCACATTATGACCTTTGACCCGGCGTCTGAACAACATGGCGGCTCTGAGAGTCATTATTAGACTGAGGGCAGCCAGACGAGTTTATTTTAAAAAATGATTATATTTAGCTAAATATTGCTGAGGGGAACAAGCAGGCCTCCTGATACACAGATCAGAATAAATAAATAAAAGAAGGTAAAAAAAACCAAGGGCAACAGGGGCAGAAGGGGGCCCCCTCCGCCCCCCCTCGCCCCTCCGTCACAGCGCCCCCTGGAGGGCCGAGCCCCACATGATGATCTTTTTTATTCATCACACTTTGGTTCAGCAGTGCAGAAATGTTATAGTGAGGTATTTTGTTGTATTTGTTTGCTATTTAGAGTGTTTACTGGAAATGTTCTTCAGCATGTTTAATTCTGACTTTTGTGTCTGAATCAGACATTAAAACCTAAATCCCTCCTGGAGGTTCACAGCCTTTGGTTTCTGTTTGAAACTGTGAATCTGCTTTCAAACCTTCCTCGGCTGTTGGACCTCAGAGGTTTTGTCTCTCTGCGTCTGCAGCTGATAAACGCCGTCGGCTCGTTGGACCGGACGGTTCTGAACCAGCTGCACGTCCAGCTGATGGAGCTCAGAGGCTGCAAGGGACACAAGCAGTGCAATCCTCGCACGCGCTCAGTAGAGCTGGGTAGGACGCGCACACACACACACACACACACACACACACTATGAATCTCACCATCCAAACCGGACCACCATGTTTGGAAGTCGCCTTGGGCCGAACACTCGGCCCTGTGGAACGCCACAGCAACATGGTGATGCTGTTCCAGCTGCAAAATGACTACCAGCTCTGAACTCACTGGTTTCACTGGTTTCACTGGTTCTCTTCACGGTTTTTTCTTACCAAAAGTTAGTTTGAAGTTAAATCTTCAACCACATGACATTTAACGTCTCGGTTTTTAATCACCTCCAGATGATTAACAGTCTAGTCAAAGTAAAGTTTGAACCAGACGGTGATTTACTGACAGAATGTTTAAAGTGCCTCAGCTGTGAAGGAAATGTGAGCATTTTGCTCCAGATGAGCACAGAGAGGAAGGAAGACAGTAAATACATGAATATTTATGAGGAAAGAGAAAAATGGAACCAACCAAAATCATTTCAGCTTGTAGTTCCTTCGCCTCCAGACGGAGGAGCTTCCTGAGCTGCTGGTGGTGCGTTCAGGTGACCTCCGTTAACGCCAGCTCAGGTGTAATCAGGTTGCTTTTCCAGGAGTCGTTGCTTACTAACCAATCAGATGATCTTTTCAGCAGGAGGGCGGGCTCATGGCGGCTTTGGGGACTACAGGTACAAACACCAGAACACACACACCGACACACACACTCTGGGTGCTGCACGACTTCCTGCCGGCGCTCTGAGGGACGCTGGTGCAGACGGTGTGTTTGCTGAGTGTGTAACCGTGTGTGTGTTTGTTGCATCAGGCTGTTTGAGAGGAGGAAGTGGCCGAAAGTGAAGAAGCCTTCGTCATCCCGAACGCTGTGAGTCTTCCTCCGTGTTCTCCGTTGTGATTGGCCTGCAGGGGGCGACTTCCTGCAGGACGCCTCCGTCCTGTCTGTCCGACACACACACACACACACACACACACACACACCTTATCACAACTAGTGTTTTTAAATCCACACTATAAAGAGACTGTTTCCACTGAGGCTCGTTGGTTATTAGAGGAAACATCAGCTGGGTGAGACAAACATCGTCCTCATCTGGACAGAGAGGTTCACGTCCAAAAGTCTCAGCCTGGAGAAGACGGCGAAGCTTCTGGATCTTCTGGTCCAAATCTAAATGATCCACATGTCCTCACAAAGCTGCACACAGCAAGTCCACAGACGCTCAGCAGACACGTCCCGGTCTGTGGAGTGAAGACTCTGCGGGGGAATTGCTGCAGCTCTTTCTTACTGAGTGAATCTGGCGTTTTGGTTTTGACAGCCGCCTCTGGTTTCGTTTGATCCCACTGTCGCCTTAACGACGATGTTTGGGTTTCAGGTTGCTTGTTTCCGCCTCTTGCATGCGCCGCCGTCGTCTCTAACGCCGGACACAAACCGCCGTCCAGCTGCTTCACCCTTCGGTGTTCCTGTCTTTGTGTCCAGAGGTCCGATCTGGGACGGCTGGAAGGGCTAAGCTCCCTGATTGGCTGACACCGGCTCCAGACTCCGCCCACCACCACGGCCGTCTGAAGCAGGAAGGCGTGGCCACTGAGGTGACATCACAGATCGACCGCCACGCCCCTGTGTCAGCGGTCAGCCAATCACCTTCTGCTACTTTTGTGACATCACTGGGAGAGACGCTGGACGCACCTCTTCATCATCTGCTCCTCCCTCCTCTTCCTCCTCTCTGTCGCTCCGAGGAGGAAGAGGAGGGAGGCTGAGGCAGGAGGAGCAGGAGCAGGAGGAGAGCAGGGAAATGTGTTTGTAACATTTTTCCCTGAGTTTTGCCTTCAGGCCTTCCAGGCCGTGTTGGAGGCGTCGCTGTTAGAGTCACATCTTCCCAGATAAATTCCTCCCAATTCTCGCCTGATTTTGCATTAAATTTGAGAAAATTTCTTCTTTATAGAACGATGAGTCAGAATCCTTCCTCCTCCTCCTCTTCCTCCCGTTAGTTTGTCTGCCAGGCGCTGAAGGAGCCGCTAATGTGGTCATGTGACTTCCTCCTTTAACTTCACTGTTGGTTACCATGGTGACCGACAGCGTTACTAACCAGGTGACGGACTACGGTTCCCATGGCGCGCCGCCGAGAAGAACTTTTCTGATTGGAGGAGGAGCTTCTGACGTCCCGTGAGCCAATCAGAGACAGGACTCTGTTTTTGTGTGCGTCTGATTTTTAACTGTCCAATCACCGTCCTCCTCCTCCGTCTTATCACCGCGCTGATGGAGGGAGGAAAAGCTCCAGGAAAGCATGGCTGGATTCACACAGGAAGTTGAGACGTCAGCTTCCTGTCCGCAGTTTCGCTTGTTCCAATACAGAGAAAGTTTTCATTCATGAAGGAGCTTCTGTGCTCTGCTGGGCAGGACGAGACGCTTTACTCTCGTTTTAACTCTGGTTTCCTACATTTCCCACAATGCCTTTGTGGAGTTGCTGTTCAACATGTCAGCTTCCTCCTGCTAGCTCTGCTAGCAACCTGAAGCTATCAAAGATCAGAAAGCGCCCAGTCGTTGGTTGCTATGGTGATCGTGCAGGTGGAGAAATTCAGCAGTATTATAAATCATGAACGTTTTGTTTCGGTTCTAACCTGTAAAGACTTTATGATGAATAAATTGATGTTTTCTGATCCTGAACCTGCAGAAACCCGTTTATACCATGAAACAGATAAACGTCCAACAGGAAGTCATATTATTACCATTATTATTATCATTATTGTTGTTACCACCAGAGCTTCTGCTAGTAATACTTTTACCTATGAGGATATTGAAGATTATTACTATATTCAATGTTCTGCATTAATAAAGAAGCTGAATGACGGTATAAAGAGGAAACGTCGGTGGAGAACAATGTTTTTTAATAAGTTTATTCTTTTATCCACTTCTTTGAACATTTATAACTTACTGTTTTACTTTTGTACTTTACAACATTCAATTAACATCAACATTTTTTACAGTTAGAGTTTTGAATTATGAGGAAGTGAGGGGAGCCTGGCCTTTTTCCTCATAATCCTGACTTTAAAACTTGTATTTATGACTTCCTGTTGGGTTTTCTTTCTTTAGTGGCAGGAATGGGCTTCCATATAAATCTCCTCTTTCTGCATTAAAAATGTTTTTGTGATCTTAGAGTAAAACGGAGGATTGATTCTGTGGTTCAGTCCGGTTCAGTCCGTCTGACCCAGAGGTTGCTGGTTCTGATCCTGAAGCTGTTGGTGACGGTTCCTCCTCTCCGGTGTGACTCCGGTCCGTCTCGCTCCGATCCTCCTGCCACGGTTTTGTTTGCATGTACAATTCAGACGTGTTTTTATTTGTGAAGGACGGGCCGGTTCTGACCGGACCGGACACACAGAAGAGCACTTTGACTGACGGACGGTTGTTACAGCCCCCGCTGACCGCTGAGTTTAGCCTGTGAATAAAGTGTTGAACGCCAAACTGCTGAGTGGAAGAAAATGTTTCTGTATCGTCGAAAACTAACAGCAATAAGTTTATTTAGTCTTTCATGAAGAAAAACGGGGATTTCTTCCTGAAAGTCAAATTTCCACCATAGTATTGAATTATAAATGTCAGTTTATAATTTATTCCTAACTACATGTTTAGTAGCTCCATGCTAATTATTTAGCACCAGGCTAAATATTTATTTTTAATCAATTTTATTTATAAAGCACCCTTCATACTAAAAGCAATATTAAGCTAAAATATTTACCTCAACTAACTAAAATGTAGTTTGTAAGTGAATAGCTAAACTAATCCATTGTTCTTACACTCTTGTCCCTTTGGGGTCAGGAGCTGCTGGTGCCTCTCCAGAGGTCCAGGGGTCACTGACAGGTCACCGGTCCATCACAGGACAACATGGAGGCCAAAGCGGAGAACCCAGAGAGAACCCACCGTGAACAGGGAGAACATGCAGAGAGACCTCGGGAATCGAACCCAGTTCTCCCGCCTGCACCACTGAGCAGCTCAAGTTTATTTGGTTAAAGATTTAGCCTGCAGCCAAACGTTTACTTTGGAGCTTTTGAAATTGTGACATTTCTAAGTTAATGTACAACATGATGGAATAACGACTGTGACCCCTCGTGTCAGGCTGAATTTACTGCTGCGAACTGCAAACTGACAGGAGCCTGAAGCACAAACCAACCCAACAGGTGAAACGGCGATAATAAAGGTTTTTACTGAAAAGCTCAGATTCACCTCAGAGGACACAAAAAGTTTAAATCATCCCAGTCAGGATGAGTCTGAGACGTTGAACTCATCACACGCAGCTGATGGGGGAACCTCTCAGTCGCTCTGCAGGAAAACAAACGTTCCTGTTAGTAAATTATGACCAGGTGTGAGCCGCAGAGCGGGCCGGACCGGACCCACCTGGTCGCGGGTTCGGAGCCGCAGCTTGTTCGCGGTCGTCTCGGCGATGTCGACTCTCTCCTCAGCATCGTCCAGCTCCTGTTGGATTTTCCTGAAACGGACGCTGGTGTTGCTCACCTGCTCCTCCTGGTGGACACATGGAGGAACGACACTCTGTCACTCTGAAGGGCGCCGTTATTTCAGGTAACCTTTGACCTTTCTGTGATGCAGCTCTTTGTGTTTTTCAGAATAAAAGCGCGGCTTCAGACACTCACTGCGGTCTCAGCCTGTCTCTTGTAGCTCTTGGCTTTGGCCTGAAGCTTCTCGATCAGCTCCTGCATCCTCAGCAGCGTCTTCCTGTCCTCCTCCGACTGCGGGACACAGAACCAATGAAGCAGCGGCCCAACAGAACCAGAACCAGAGCAGCAGCAGCCGGGGCTCGGACCTGGAGCGACAGCTCCTTCACTCTCCTCTCAGAGCGACGAAGGCTCTTCTGAAACTCCTCGCTCCTCTTCCTCTCCTCCTGCAGCTGCAGCTGAAGCTCCCTGACCTGCGAACAGCAGAAACTGAGAGGCTCTGCGAACGCAGCACATCGTTATTTAATCGTTATTTTGTTTCATTAAAGGGCTTTTGGAAAAATGAAGTAAAACATGAATCTGTTTGGGTTCTGAAACTAAAAGCAGAAGCTCCTGGTTCACAGCAGGTTGTTTGGTTTGGGTTCAGCCCAGATCCCCCAGAACCCGTCTGGGTTTAGTGGGTCAGAACCGACAGTCTGCTCACTCGGGTCTCCAGCTTGTGGAGCTGCTTCCTGCCTCCTTTCTGGGCCGTCTGCTCCGCCTCGTCCAGCTTCACCTGCAGGTCTGACAGACAGTTACAGCTCAGCTCCTTCGTCTGGAATATAATCCACAGCACAGATTATTACTAATTCAGGTTAAGAGATGAAAGGTTTTCACTTTAATATCTGCTTTTAATATTTGTCTTTTTATCACACAACTAAGTTTTGTTTCTGTGGTTAAATTACTGAAAACACTTTTTAATCTCTTCCTTTTCCCAGCAACTTTTTCACTCATATTTACAGCACAAGGCATTCTGGGTAACCACACCAAACAGACGTTCCTGTTTTACTGGGAGATCTAACATCCGTCTGGATCTTCACCCGAGGAGGACCCGGACCGGGACTCGGAGGACCCGGACCGGGACTCGGAGGAGGACCCGGACCGGGACTCGGAGGACCTGGACCGGGACTCGGAGGAGGACCCGGACCGGGACTCGGAGGACCCGGACCGGGACTCGGAGTACCGGGACTCGGAGGACCCGGACCGGGACTCGGAGGAGGACCCGGACCGGGACTCGTTCATGTCAGACCTTTCACTGTGGCCTCCATGTTCCTCTTCATCCGCTCCAGCAGGCTGCTGCTGTCCTGCTCCTTCTTCAGCTCGTCGGCCATCAGAGCCGCCTGCAGGAACAGCAACGTTCAGGAACCACGGCCGACTGGCACCGAAGCGTGACACACTCTGAGCGCGGGGTCAGAGGTCAGGACTGACGTCAGCGACGGCCTTCCTGGCCTTCTCTCCGGCGCTGCGGCTCTCCTGCACGGCCTCGTCCGCCTCTCCGGTCAGCAGAGACAGGTCCGTCTCCAGCTTCCTCTTCTGGTTCAGCAGAGCCGCGTTCTGGAACGCAGGAAGGCTGGGATCACAGTCTGGACACAGTCGGCGACGGCAGGGGTCACAGGTCACCTGCGGCCGTACCTGAGCGCTGAGCAGGCCGACTCTCTCTGCCGCCTCCAGCAGCTCGTTTTCAGACGTCTTCCGGGCGCGGTCGGTCTGTTCCAGCTCCGCTCTCAGCTCCGCCTCCTCTGCTGCCATCAGCGCACCGCGGCGCTCCAACAGAACCAGCTGCTCCTGCAGCTGATTGGCCGCCTGGACTTTGTCCTCCAGCTCCACCTGCTGCTCTTTGACCTGCAGCAGAACCAAGTGAGGGGAAGTGACCCATATGTGCAGAGGAGCGCCTGATCAGGTGGGATTACCTGTGTCTGCAGGTGTCTGATGATCCTCTGGCTCTCAGCCGCCTGCCGGTTGGCGTGCGCCAACTGGACCTCCATCTCGTTCAGGTCCGACTCCATCTTCTTCTTCAGACGAAGCGCCTCGCTGCGACTGCGGCTCTCTGCCTCCAGGCTGGCCTGCATGCTGTCCAGGGAGCGCTGCTGGTTCCGCCTGGATGGAGCAGAGCTCTGGATGTCAGGATTCATTCTCCCTCTGCTGGATCGTCTCATTTACATTTTCTGTAACCAGCTCAGCGGCAGCAGAAGCTGACAGCAGGATTACCGGCCATCACAGGTCCAGGACTCTGAGGACGCCGAGTCTGGATCTGGACCAGATGTTCAGAGACTCACCTGATTGAATTTTCTCAGGTTCACTACCAGATGCTGTACAGTGTGCAGCAGTACAACTAAACAGGTTCCCAAAAACATCACTCAGCATCTTCCCACGCAGCTCGTCCTCACAGCATTTTAAAGTCTGGCTAATCGAGAAACTTCCAACGTTTCTCTAAACTTCAGGAGGTTTCATGTTGACTTTTCTGACCCAGATTTGGCTGGAATGATGGACGGACTCAAAGCAAAGGATGATCCATCCAGTCCTCCCCCAGCTCACTGTCAGACCTGATGCTCCTCTGCCTTTGGGTTCTGTCCAACTCGCTTCTCTTTCATTTCATACCAGAACCCATCCGTGTCACCAGATGCAGTTTGAATGTTTCTGACTGGCTGGTTTAAGGCGTCAGGTACCTGAGCGTATCCATCTCTTCGTCCTTCTCTGCAGTCTTTCGCTCGATCTCGTTCCGAATCTGCTGCAGCTCCATCTGGAATCTCAGGTTCTTGCTCTCCTCGTGCTCCAGCGTTCCCTGGTTGGAGGGTGAACCTGTCCAGTCAGCCGTTCAGGTGAGTTCACAGGTACCTGGACTGAGGAGGAGTCTTACCTCTGCCTCTTCCAGAGCAGCCCTGATGTCACTCTTCTCCATATGGAGGATCTTCTTCGTTCTCTCCAGCTCATGGATGGTCTTCCCTTCTTCTCCAATCTGGTCGGTCAACTCGAGGATTTCCTCTGGAAAAACGGTAGAAGGATTTTCACCGACTTTACTACGGAAGATCAGGGATGTTTGGTTCTGGTAGGAGGAAGTTTCTCTGAACTCTAAACGTCCCCACATGCTCGGATGGACTCCAGGTGAAGTCCAGGAGGACTCAAAGCGTCAACGTCCCACAAACTGCTCAGCAGTGAGAGTGGACAGAACTAACAGTAACACCGATATTCAAACGACGGCTGTTGTAAACGAATATTTTAGTAATCTAGTAATTTATCGATTATTCTTACGATTAATCAGGTAATCGGATAAAAAAAGCTAAAATAAAACATTATAAATCTAACATATCAGCAGTTTTACTATCATATCAACATCAGTCCAGTTTTTCACATTGAGCTTCTCTAAGTTACTTTTCTGTAGTTTATAAAATGAACCTGTAACAATAACAGCTCACTTTGTTAACTTGAAGAAAAGTTATACAAGAATCTGACATTAATTCACTGTAATAATAAAGAAACAGCCCATCTATTAGTGATCAGTTATTATAAAACATGTCTAAACTCCAGTTTCTGTTTCTGTTTCCATCTTCAGTCAGTTTAACAGATGAACTCTGACCTTGCAGCCATTTATAGCTTTGTGTTCATGTCAGCTGCTGGTTTTGGCTCCTTTGTTGGTCACAGAAACATCAGCAGCTCTGTGACGTCATGATGCTCTTCTCCACCCAGTTGTTGCGATGGGATGATATGAAATTAATTTTCCGGTATTTCCAGTAAAGCTGCCATCTAAAGCCGCCGCCGTGTTCAGTCCATCCGCTCACCTGTATCAATAATCCCTCCGTTCGCTCTGAACCAGCAGCTCCGGGAGGAGAAAAGCTGCCGGACTCCAGGCATCGCGCCAGTCATTTAAGGATGTTGATTGGTCCCCGAAAAACGACAAAAACCCGAACATTATCACGACTCAGTAAAATCCTCCCAGCAGAACCTGAAAACTGGACGTTATGCTGCTAACACTTAGCTTTGGTCAACAACTCAGGCGAAGTGAGAGAGTGAATAAAGTCCCGGCCGGAACACGGAGCTAAATAATAACATAATATAACGAGGCTTCAGGCGGATCAGGTTTCCTTAAAGGATTTTAATAATGGAGGAACTGAATCGCTCCAGGAATCTTTCAGCTCTAATATATACATAAGACTAAGAAATGCTAGTGGAATTGCTGGCAAAGCAAACCAGGTGGAGTGTAGCCGGGTCCATTAGAACCAGTGGGAAACGGGCATAGAAATCTGCTTAGTGCGGCCCTCACATGGCCGACATGGCCGACTTCGGATCGGGATCGGATCATGACATCATTCAACAGGACAAACAGCCTGCAGGACTGTTGGCCAGGCTGGTCGTAGCCCAGTACTCCCAGTGACTGGTGGAGTTTTAAGCCCTGATGCCTGCCAGGCTGAAGTTGGGTAAAGATGCTTCTCTGGGAGAGAGCCCTGGTTCAAACACAGGGGGGGCAAAACTCTGAGGAACAGGTGAGGATGATCCGTGTGTGTGTGTGTGTGTGTGTATACCCCTCTCTTCAGGCTTCGGAGACACTGCTTCCTGGTTCTGGAGCCAGAGCTCATGAGGTCACTAAGCCGTTGTGTGATTGGCTCTCTGGAGCCTGTGGGCGGGGACTGGGAGGAGTTGATCGCCTCTCCAGGTGAAGGTGAGGTCGGGGGCGGGGGTGGTGGTTGCCTTGGTGATGACAGGAGATGCAGCAGCTGCAGCGAGACACAAAAGCTTCAGGTCAGGCAACCAGGTGACCCCGCCGGCCCCGTTTAACCCTTTAAACCTTCAGGGTCTCCCAGAGGAACCGACCAAAGGTGTGTGTGGGGGGGTCACCTTGTTTTTCCGTAGGAATGGCCACAACTTCCTGCTGTGTTTTCGCCCCTCAGCCCGGTTGTCAAGGTAACTGGATTCAGAGATGCTCCGCCTCATGTTGGCGCTGTAATCTTCAAACTCGACGTCGCCTGGAGGGTCGAAGCCGGATTTATACACCTCCACCACATGACCGGTGTCCTGCACACACACACACACAGATGACGCATGGATCAGTTGGAGCTCTGAAGTCCTGCAGGCGTGGGCCTCACCTTCCTGGGTTTGATGCTTTCAGCAGCGTCCATCATGGCGTCCAGACAGCGGCTCGCCGCAGGAAGGACCTTCCGCTCCGACTCCGCCGCCGAGCGCATCGCCTCGGCGATCCGCTCGATGCGACGCTCCTCCATGTCCTGTATGCGCTGCAACGACCAGACAGAGTCAATCTATGAGCAGAAGATCTATCAAACACTAAATCTATTACACACAGATCTATAGAGCTGAGAGGGTAAAATCTATTACATGTTAGATCTGCTGCTAAATCCAGTCAGAAACAAAGAGGCTCATCTAGTCACTTTCTGTGTTGTTTTTATGGCAACAACCCTCTGCAGGTCAGAGGTCATCTGCAGGTCAGAGGTCATCTGCAGGTCACAGTGGTGAAAAGCCAGTTTTAAACCACTAGAAGAATCTAATTGCTGTGGCACCACTTGGCCTGCAGAGGGCAGCACTGAGACAGTTTTGGGTAAAATAATTTATAATTAAATATATTTAGATTAAAATGTGAAAACAGAAACAAACTGTTCTGCTGCTGGCAGTTGGTCAAATTTCACTGTTAAACCAGTTAAACTGATTTAAAAGTGTTTCATGAGTCACTTTTTTTTTTAAATTCAAATTTTATAGATTTTCTGAATATTGTCGCACATAAAGCACAAAAACAAACAGGATGTTACAGCGTTCATTCAAAAACACAGTTAGTTGTTCAGGAAAAGCAAGAAGTTTCATCCTGGTGAATCACAGAGGCTGCAGTTCCTTTCAATGGGTCCCAGAAGCTGTCCCAGTCCAGTCCCAGCTCCCTTCATGGCTTCATACTGGCCGTCGTCGATTTAACCCTCTCATGTAGCTCGGGACTCTTTGTGGTCTTCCAGTGTCACCAGACCGACACCACAACTGTACAGATCCTGTTGGGGAGTTCGGCATCTGAGGCCCGTCTCCCAGTAAACATGGTTCTGGACTCTGAGGGATCTCTGGGCCGAGCCACGAACAGAACCGCCAAGACTTTAGTCCAAAAGGGGAAACCAGAGAGCAGCCCCAAAAACTGTGCAGATATGAGCCCACCCCTTTCTTACATTTCCAACACATATTGTGTGACATCACTTTCATCCCATGTAGCCTGGTATGATAATATCTGTGCAGCACTTTATACTGTATACATTCACTTCTCACATATTTACCACTGTCTGACAAAACACTCAACCATTTTCCTTTTGTATGCTCTACTCTCAAATCTCTCTGCCATAAAAGTTTCATATTTGACGATTCACTGCTCCAACTATAACTTGTAAGAAAAAAGTCTAAAGAGGAAATCCCACCCGGGTCAGGAGACCCAGTGGCTCCAGAACCCAAACTGCTCCTCAGGGATGAAAGGAGGAATCTTCAGACTGAAGGTGTTGAGGGGATGCAAAGAGAATCAGAAGAGAAAGAACATGAAGAGGAAAACAGACGAAGAGTCTTGTTGATCTTGAGGGACATAAAGAAAGTTTGGACTGTTGGATGAAAGAAAGAAACATGCTGAACATAAAACTATTGTTGATAAATTACAGGCCTTAATAGGTTTTTTGTGTGTATTTGAATAAACAGATGATTTTATTTCTTAAAAAGATCAATCAATTAATCAGTTTTATTGATAAGGGATCCTTTCACACTCAAAGTGCTAATCAAACAATTAGCCTCAGGTTTCTCTGACCATCCGTTCTGCAAACAGGAGCCATAATACTGGATGGATAATAAATGACTAAAACTATATGATCATGTAAAAGGTGAAAATCACATTTATAAACACATATGTGTAAAAAACAATAAGGAAAATGATGAAACAAAACCTAATCAATTTCTATTTGCTTTTTCTCTTTCCCTCTGTCTGAGCCTCACTGCAGTGCATCTGACCTCTGACCTCAACTCCTCGGACCTGTCCTCCCATGGACCAGATGATGTCCTTCCTACAAAACCAGCTGATGAAAGTGATCCAGTGGATCCAGTGGATCCAGTGGATCAAGCAGACGTCCATCACCTCCAGGCACTGAAGTGTCTGCTGATCCGGACCTTTTTCACCAGAGAACTGATGAAACGTTTCCAGTCAGGGGACAACTGTCTGTCTCCTGTTGGACATTTGGACTGAGACTGTGTGACTGAGCTTTAACAACCTCTGCTGGTCTCCTGTCCAGAATCAACATAGAGGAAGAAAAGACAAACATGCTTCAGAGCTGTGAGAGGAGAAGACACTGAACTGGTCACACTGGTTTCATCTGTGGACAACATGGACATTGGCTGAGGGACCATCTGGACAACCCAAAGAACCAACAGCAGAACCAGCTGGACTGACAGGGAGCTGGAGGAGAGAGAGGGAGGATTTGACTGCAGCGACGCCGACAGCAGGAGGAGAGACACACACACACACACACACACTGCAACAAAGACTGCCTGCTAACAACCCTGCTCACATTTAGAAATGAATGTCTAAAAATAAATCATATTTGTTTAATAAATGTTTACTAGACTTAAGTTCATAAAGGAATATTACTAATCTGACTTTGTCTGCAAGATGGTACTTTTACTTTTGATACTAACTGATCGTTTGCTCTGTATTGATTATGAAATGATGACCAATATAATGACCCGTCTGACCAGGGGCAGTAAAGAACCTTTAGATTAAACGCATCATGTGACGCTTTGCTGGCCGATCCCACATAACATGTGACACAATCTTTTAAAGTGATTAAATAAATGAACAGGTTTACCTAAAACACTGAGCTTATTTGAGTTAGTGAACTATAACTACTGACCTAGTAAAAGATGTCAAACCCACCTCCTTTTTTTAACTTCAAATTGGGTTTTACAGTACACTTTACTACACTTGCTTATATTGGAGCGCTGTAAAAACTGACCACATTTAGCTGATTCACCCATTTTACTCAAGTAAATATGTTGTTACAATTTACAGTGTAGATTGGAAAAATAATAATAAACTTAAAATGTTCTGTTTGCTAAAACATTTCTAACCATCATTGGATTTTTACAAAGTGCAGCAAATCCTCATTTTGGCCCAATTAGACTATTTTGCATTATTTTTAGACAAGCTTAACAAAGATTTAAATCAACTTCAATTCAAACTAGATTTAAATTGGATTCATACATGGTTGTATAAACTGACCTTCACTAACTGAATAGACCTAATGAACCTTTTGACCATTAAATATTGGATTTGGCTCATTTCTCACCAACTCAAGTTAAAAATGAAAGAGGTAATAAAGGTTTTCCTCATGTTGTCGTATTGCTGAACCCTGTCCACTGTGCTCAGAACCTTCACAGACACTCAGAACCTTCCTGCCGGTTCCTTCCTGCAGCCATCAGACCAGGCGACGGGTCGTGATGAAGGGTTTTCAGAGGAAGCACTGGAACGCCACACGCTGGCAAAAGCCGTTCCAGAGACCAATCCAGGTGTCCAACACACCTGCTAAAGTCCAGGAAGGATCAACCGGAACCCACATCAACCACTGTGAAGGAGAACCAGAACCTCCAGAACCCGTATGTGACGTCCATCTACAACTCTAAATCTGAGTGAGCAGCAGAACTTCACTCTACCAAGTATCAAGTGTTACGACTTCTGACACCGACGAGGACGACGTCCAGAGCAGCAGCTGGTTTAACGGTTTCTGAAAGGCTCCACTAAAGACCCACTGCTGGTCCAGTGGCGAGAGGCCGAAGCAGAGAGAAGATTTAGACCAACACGTTTCTGACCGGAGGCAACAAAAACTCCTGTCAGCGTTTCTGCTTCTGCACTTTATGGGAACGTCGAGGTTTTCTCGTCGGGTTTTGAACGGACACTGATCTACGTCTTCACTGCACTGATGTCATTTTTATTTGTTTTTCTGGGGTTTCCTACAAAACACATGAAATTGGGTAACTTAATTATGATCATTCTTAGTTGTTTGATTCCAAAGGAAGTTTAAGAATTTAGAAATTTATTCTTCTAGACATAAATCAACTTAAAATAACTGATCAAATCAAAACTGATAAGTTTAAAAGTTTAGACTTTATTATAAGTTAGGCACCGGAGATACACAAATTTATGTTCTGTTACCACATTAGAATAAGAACTTGAGATTTAGATTAAACAAATGAACTAAATGTCTTTATTTGCCAACTTTAGGTTATAACATCAAGATTAAAGTGACATAAATAACATTTAATGCCTGTGGAGATTTTTACTAAACTAGCATGAAAATCTGATTTGACAAAACCTCCGTAAAGATTCAAACTACATTTTCCAACTTTTAATGCTGAACTACCAACTTGAAGAAATGAAATGACCAACGAATGTTTTGTACCTTCATGCACCGTTTTATGATTATAACTAGAACGACTTTCCTAATATCAGGCTTTACTTAAAACACAGATGCCTGTTTGACTAAATATTTCCCTCTCCTGTCTTTCTACACTGAAATATGTGCAAAAAGGGAAAATCAGCGTCAGACATGACTTGGTTTTTCAGACGTTTAGTTCTGACCAAAGAGGATGAAGTTAGAATCACATGGGCAACATCACAGTTTTACTTGTTGGTTCTAATGGAACGTGGTTTATGTTAAACCCGTTGGTCACTGTGTGGTCATCAGTGGTGTGTTAGCATTAGCTACCGATCCCTGTGTGCCTGCTGCCGTATCTTCATCGTTCATCTCCCGCCTGGCTCTGCCTGCGTTCTCACTCACCGCCGCAATCGACCCAAACGCGACACCTGGAGCCTCTTACATTCGCCGGTCCTAATTTTACGTACAGTTTAGTAGCTGCATGGTCAGTGAGTCCGATAGTTTTAATATCACAGCTTCGCGCATCATTTACTGAGTTCTGACATTAAAAACAGAACCGGTCTCGGTTCGGGTCGGTGCGAAGGCCCGGTGGGCTCACTCAATCTCAAACTCGCCGTCATCACAAAGTCCAAGCCCCTCGGTCAGAAGTGCCGATAGTTCGTTTCATTAGTCCTCTTACTGAGACTTTCGGTCCAACATGGCTGCCATTAGCTCGCTTCTCTCTCCAAGCGGAAGATGGCCGCCTCGGCCTCCGTTAGCCTTTCTTGCATTGCTGCCACTGTTGAGGAGACATCAGGACCGACGCTCTGCAGCATGTTACCCATTTTAACCACTTCCCAGAACAAACTGGTCAGACTGGGAGGCGTCTCCCCGGTTCTTCCTCCTGTGGAGGCTGTTGCGGGTCGACTGGACTCTGAGTGTTTCATTGCGGCCATTGCAGGATTCGAGTATTTTTTTTTGACACGCCCACACTGCCACCTCACGCTGCGTGGAGCCCCTCCCACAGAACAGCCATAAACTGCATGTGGAGCGCAGAGCCGTTAGCCAGCCGCCATCTTGTTCGCCTGCCCACGTGACTCCCCTCATTGAGTCACTTTTAACAAAACCTTCTCTTAAGAAATGGAGCTGGTTTCCTCTGACTCTACGCCCCAGTCCCTCACCTGGTATATAACTGGAACCAGTGTGCGGTAGTGCTGGTGCTGGTCCTGGTTGAACTGGTTCAGACTGGTCACATACTCCTTCCTGGACTCCTCAGCAGCTTGTTGCTTCTGCTGAGCCGCTTGTCGAGCCTGAAGCCAACAAACATCAACTTCAGCTTTTCAAACATTCATGTCATTTCAGAAATAGGATCAAGGCGGATCAGAGAGAAGATGGCCGACCTTCAGAGAGCAGCGCTGAGGAAAAACACAGAGAGAGACATCGGGTCAGGAAAGGACAAACCAAACGGCTGACTGCTCTGAACTGGAGCAGGTCGAGTGTGAGTCAAACCTTTTCTCCATCAGCCTTGTTGTCCAGGTCGATCCTGTCTGAGACGTGCTGAGCGCGCTCCGCCTCCTTGCAGTCTCGCTCAAACCGACGCTTACTCTGAAAAACGGACAAAAGCGGAAGCAGCCTCAACCTTTCAGACGTGGGAACCATTTCGCTGATGTGTGGCTGTAAAAGCTACCATAACAAAAATGGCCGCCATACAGCCGGCAAGTCACTGTGGGTCTCCGATGGAGCCAATGACATGCTAACGCGCTGCAGCATATGAGCCACTAGGGGGCGTGCTCTCCACACGAGGAGCAAAGACCTCATGTGGAGCTTCGCCAGGTGAGGACATGAACCTGGCGACACTGGAACCTGCAGCAGCTCTTCTGGGCCAGAGGCGCATCAACGGGTAACGCTGCGACGCCTGACCCTACATTATGATGTCACCAGGAGACTCTGAACCACCCAATCACTGAACAGATGCTTAAACCAGCGTTTCCCAACCCTGGTCCTCAGGGCACACCCCCCTGCATGTTTTAGGTTAGGGTTAGGTTAGGCTGAAGTGCAGCGAAGCAGCGAAACGTCTAGAAGTGCAGATGCCTTGAGGACCAGGACTGGGAAACTGGCTGAGACCAGTGGATGTGGGAGGAGCCCAAACGTTCTTCAGCTGAACGGAAATAGAGCTGAAGTTATTATCTTTAGACCTAAACAGGAACAATCTAGAGTTGCCTATCTAGAGTCATAGATCTAGATTCAGTTTTAGTTCTTCCAGCTTCCAGAAAAGTGCGAAACAGCCGAAACCCTGAGTTCCTTTCAGGCTAAAACCAGCTGGTTGGAGTTGCTATGGAGACATTATAAATGAAACATTGATCAATAATTAACATGTAACGACAACCAAATGTAAAACTTCACTTGGATAGAGCCATGCCGCTGTAGCCACGGCGTGGGAGGAGCTACAGCGGCGTGGGAGGAGCTCCAGTGGTGTGGGAGGAGCTACGGCGGCGTGGGAGGAGCTACTGTGACAAACTGAATGAACTGAGATTAGGGAAGGAAGGGTTAAAGGTCACTTACAGACTCCAGCTGCTTCCAGGAGCTTTCTATGTGCTGCTGAGCACGGCGGCCATCTTGGAAATGCTGAAACGATAGAAATTTGTTGGAATGAGAAACACCTGCAAGGTTCCTCTGACCATGAATGGGCCCCTGCTCCATGATCAGAGAGGCCCCTGTTGACCTCCAACCCCTCCTGGCCTCACCGTCTTCCTCTCGGCCTTCAGCTCCTGCGTGTAGCGCGTCAGGTCGCAGGCGATCTGCGTGTGCAGGCAGTCGGCCAGGTCTTCTCTCTGAGCCGCCATGTCGTTCAGCTGCTGCAGCGTCGCCGCAAACGCCACACACCAGGTGAACCTGAACGAGCCAATCGGAGCATAGAGCCCGCTTTTGAATGACCTTCGACCTCCACAGCCCAGCAGGTTACCAAAGTCTAACATGACGGCACCGACATAAATGTGAGAACATCGTCCAACAACGTCCATCTTTCTTTGAGGTGGAGCCTGAAGCTGTGAGCCACTGACCTGCTGTCGTCTTCTCTGCTCCTCTTCAGGTGGAACTTCTTGGACAGGCTCCTGCAGACGGACGGGGACAGCGACGGGTGGGTGGAGACGCTGAGGGCCCTGGACGCGGCGTGCAGGCGAACCTACCTGATCTGCTTGGCGTAGCTCAGCTCGATGTCGGCCCGCTCCTTGACGAACTTGGTGTATCGCTCCAGGAAGTCGATGCCCCAGCTGGTGTGTTTCTCCAGGTTATCAAACTGGTCCTGGAACAGCAGAAGAAGAAGGTTTACTGGTTCACCTGGCAGCTCACAGCTCAACGCCGCTGAGTCACCCGACGCCATCCAGGTGAGCAGCCAGTGCAGCTATATAACTGGTCTGCCTTCCTTCAGGCTCATGATGACCTTTAACCCCAACCCTTCAGTCTCCGCCTGCAGTCCTCGAGGGTCGGTCTCCATGATCAGCGTTTAGGTGTCTCTCGGCTTCGGAATCATCTGATCTATGGGTGTATAGATCTATAGAGCCGTAGATGTGACTGCAGCTGGTTTTAGTTCCAGTCTGCAGGACTCAGGACCGGATCTATATGCTCTATTCTATGCTCTAAATACAAAAGACTAACAGGTGTGGGTGCTGTGGTGGCGCAGGAGCAAAGCACGACCCACGTATCGAGTCCTGGTGGGTGGTCACAGGTTCGATTCCCGGCCCCCTCTCTCATTACCCCGTTTCCTGTCCAACTACTTTCAAATAAAGGCCACTAGCGCCAACAAAAGCATTACAATAGAAGAAATTCATGCCATCAGGTCGGTCCAGAGGGCGGCCATTTTGTTTTAAAGGGAAGTAGATTTGACACGAAGCTTTCTGCATCAGAGCGCAGGGAGCCTGAGGCTGACCCCTGACCTCCTAACCCCTAATTATTAGAAACCAGTTAGAATAAAGGCTGAGCAACAGCAGAAACATTTTGTCTTGTGCTTTTCTCAGCACGTTGACAGCGATGCTAACGCTAACCCCCAGTAGATCAGAGGATTCCCAGTTTGCTCTTTCTCATTTGACCCCAGTCTTTGGGGTCAGCAGAACCAGAACCAGAACCAGAACCGCCGGTTCATTTAGGCAGCAGATCAACTTTTTATTCTTTAGTATGGAGGAACTGAAGGCGGCGCGCAGGGGAACAGCGCCTCCACCTGGCGGGGAGGAGGAGCAACAGGGACAGGTGTGTTCAGCTTCAGTTGCTGATGGTCAACCTCTGACCCCAGAGCCGCAAACGGCCGCTGCTGCCCGGGCTTTTGTCTTGCAGGCTCCCTGCTGGCACGGAAACCAGTTCGGGTTGAAACTGCAGTCAGAGCGTCCAGATTATTGATTATGGATCAGCAGATATTTCCTCCCTGCGCCGCAGCGCCCAGCATCCTGCATGATGCTGCAGAGCCAGACGCTGTCGTCACCGCCGTGTTGCTATGGCAGACAGAGGCGCGAGGGCCGCTGCCACGCGCTCAGGTGGGAACATGCACACCTACCCACAGCTCGGTGCCCCAGTTGCAGCTCATGGTTCCGATGTGCAGCGGCTCCGCCTCCCGGTACCGAACCTCGTTCAGCGCGACATGCTGCTGCTGCTGCTGCCGGCTGCGGCGCGCATCCTGCGGACGGAGCGGACCGTCTGGCTGTCCGTGGACCGTCTGGCTGTCCGTGGACCGTCCGGCTGTCCGTGGACCGTCTGGCTGTCCGTGGACCGTCTGGCTGTCCGTGGACCGTCCGGCTGTCCGTGGACCGTCCGGCTGTCCGTGGACCGTCCGGCTGTCCGTGGACCGTCTGGCTGTCCGTGGACCGTCCGGCTGTCCGTGGACCGTCTGGCTGTCCGTGGACCGTCCGGCTGTCCGTGGACTCTTTGTCGTCACAGAGGGATGCTGAGGCTCGTTGTGGACAAATTCACTTGTTTCAGTGTGGCGCATGCGCAGTGACGTCATTGGTGGGGCGAACCACGGGGGACTCCCGTGCACATCTACTCAGCTGAGTTCTGTGCAGTTCACGTCAAAGGTCTCCAGGGTTCAGGGGTCAACAGCAGGCGTTTCCTCATCGTGACCAGCAGGGGGCGAGAAGAACAAACCTTTAATAGGGAGAAACCTCCAGCAGAACCAGAACCAGAACCAGAACCGGGTTCAGTACCAGCAGCTGTCTGGAGAAAAACACACAGAAAACTGACCCAGAAGCGACTAGTCTGGAATCTACGTGTCTAGATCTACGTGGCTAGATCTACGTGTCTAGAGCTACGTGTCTAGATCTACGTGTCTAGAGCTCAACCCAGCTGCTCTGCAAGTTTTTCTGTTTTAACTGGATTCAGATGCTTACAGTTCAGCAAACATGGACTAGAGGACTCGGAGGACTAGAGGACTCGGAGGACTAGAGGACTCGGAGGACTCTAGGATTCGGAGGACTAGAGGACTCGGAGGACTAGAGGACTCGGAGGACTAGAGGACTCGGAGGACTAGAGGACTCGGAGGACTAGAGGACTCTGAGGACTAGAGGACTCTGTAGACTAGAGGACTCGGAGGACTAGAGGATTCGGAGGACTAGAGGACTCTGAGGACTAGAGGACTCGAGGACTCTGAGGACTAGAGGACTCGGAGGACTAGAGGACTCGGAGGACTTGAGGACTAGAGGACTCGGAGGACTAGAGGACTCTGAGGACTAGAGGACTCGAGGACTCTGAGGACTAGAGGACTCGGAGGACTAGAGGACTCGGAGGACTTGAGGACTAGAGGACTCTGAGGACTAGAGGACTCGGAGGACTAGAGGACTCTGAGGACTAGAGGACTCTGTAGACTAGAGGACTCGGAGGACTAGAGGATTCGGAGGACTAGAGGACTCTGAGGACTAGAGGACTCGAGGACTAGAGGACTCGGAGGACTAGAGGACTCGGAGGACTTGAGGACTAGAGGACTCGAGGACTCGGAGGACTAGAGGACTCGGAGGACTAGAGGACTTGGAGGACTAGAGGACTTGGAGGACTAGAGGACTCTGAGGACTAGAGGACTCTGAGGACTCGGAGGACTAGAGGACTTGGAGGACTTGAGGACTAGAGGACTCTGAGGACTAGAGGATTCGGAGGACTAGAGGACTCGGAGGACTAGAGGACTTGGAGGACTAGAGGACTCGGAGGACTAGAGGACTCGGAGGACCAGAGGACTCGGCGGACTAGAGGACTCGGAGGACCAGAGGACTTGGAGGACTAGAGGACTCGGAGGACCAGAGGACTTGGAGGACCAGAGGACTCTGAGGACTAGAGGACTCGGAGGACTAGAGGACTCTGAGGACTAGAGGACTCTGAGGACTAAAGGACTCGGAGGACCAGAGGACTCAGCGGACTAGAGGACTTGGAGGACTAGAGGACTTGGAGGACTAGAGGACTCTGAGGACTACAGGACTCGGAGGACTAGAGGACTCGGAGGACTAGAGGACTCGGAGGACTTGAGGACTAGAGGACTCTGAGGACTAGAGGACTCTGAGGACTAGAGGACTCAGAGGACTAGAGGACTCTGAGGACTCGGAGGACTAGAGGACTCGGAGGACTAGAGGACTCGGAGGACTAGAGGACTCTGAGGACTAGAGGACTCAGAGGACTAGAGGACTCTGAGGACTAGAGGACTCGGAGGACCAGAGGACTCGGAGGACTAGAGGACTTGGAGGACTCGGAGGACCAGAGGACTCGGAGGACTAGAGGACTCGGAGGACCAGAGGACTCGGAGGACTAGAGGACTCGGAGGACCAGAGGACTCGGAGGTCTCTACGTTCCTCGCTGAGGGAAGCCGTGGCTCTTGGATTTTTCTTCTTCCTTGTTGACTTGTTTGGTGTCCAGGTCCTCTGAGCTGCCAGGTGCTTCACTTCTCCGACTCACCTGGACTAAACAGTGACCACCACTGACCAGTGACTCGTTTCCAGCGACTCGTTGCCAGCAATTGTTGCCAGGGACTCGTTGCCAGGGACTCGTTGCTCGTTGCCAGGGACTCGTTGCCAGGGACTCGTTGCTCGTTGTTAGGGACCCGTTGCTCGTTGCCCGTTGCCAGGGACTCGTTGCTCGTTGCCAGGGACTCGTTGCTCGTTGTTAGGGACCCGTTGCTCGTTGCCCGTTGCCAGGGACCCGTTGCTCGTTGCCCGTTGCCAGGGACCCGTTGCTCGTTGCCAGGGACTCGTTGCTCGTTGTTAGGGACCCGTTGCTCGTTGCCAGGGACCCGTTGCTCGTTGCCAGTGAGAACTTGCTGCACTTACATTATATCAGTGTTAATATCTTAATTTAAATTTGTTTTGCATTTGTGACATTTTGTTTCATCCATCCATCCATTTTCTGTTCACC
>CAEGAE010058679.1:0-18851 GCA_903067095.1 Girardinus metallicus
ATATAATATTATTTTTACCCAAATTGCTTTTTTTTCTTTTTACATATATTTTCTCAATGGTCTACTAATGTTTGCTCTCTCTGGAAAGTTGCTACATGTTTAAAATATTCCAAAATGTTAATAGATTAAGAACACAATTTTAATTTATTAATTAGTTACATAGATCCATTTTCTGTACACCCTTGTCCCTCGTGGGGTCTGGGGGTGTGCGGGTGCCTATCTCCAGCGAGATATTTCGGGCGAGAGGCAGGGTAAACCCTGGACAAGTCGCCAGTCTTTTGCAGCAGTTACATAGTTTTTAACTTTAAAAGTTTTGAGGTGTACTAAAGTCCCAAGCTGGACCCTTTGTATTGTGTTTCTGGTACAACAGTAAATCTGCGGCGCAAGCAACAGCCGCTTACAAAAAGGATGGACAACAAAGTTGATTCTCTTTAGCTATTGAGAGAATAGCTAAAGAGATCAGTTTTATCTTCTAAAAGGGATCTGATTGGACGCTGAAAAAGACTTTTGTTCTGTTCAAGTTGTGCTAAAAGGAATTAGCCTATCAGTGTAGCTTTCTAGCCTTAAATAGCATCTCAATGCTAAACATGAAACAGCACCACCGACGTCCGCGATGCTAATGGTAGAAAAATCTTTTACACCAATGGTTGCTAACAGATTAAAAACAATACATGTTCTTGTTAAGGTCATTTGTGTAATTATCCAATAATTTATCAGCAAAGAGTTGCTGCAAAGAGCCAGGGCTGACAGGAGACGCCCTGGCTCCCCTCATGATGAACCAGGGAGTGGGTGCTGTTTTTGATGAACATTTTCAATTGAACATCTTTGAATTGAAAATGTTCCTTATTTTTTTTATATTTCTTTTACTACACTGGGACTAATTAATTACAGACCTTGCAATTAACTTGATTAAAACTTTTAATTGAGTCTCACCACTAATAAAAACTTAAATTAAAAAGATGCTAAGTTAAACATTTGTTCATAAATAGTGTTAAGGTTAGGTGTGATTGTTTATTGTGATTGTGAACATTACACTTCAGGCAATCACTGGATTTTACATTAGCTCATTAAATAGACTGCATTTATTTGACCTCTCAAAGCACTTTATAGCATTTCTACATTCACAAACACACACAACAATGCAGAGATTAGTAGGCATTGTGGGATTAAGTGCCTTGCCCACAGGCACTTTGACTTGTGACAGGAGGACGCTGGATTCAAACCCACAACTTTTGGATTGCAAGACAACTGCTAAGTGTTAAGTGCCTGAGAGCAGATCTCTAGCAGTTTTTCTTCACTTCTGCAGCTCAGTGTGCACATCATCTTCAGGAAGAAAGTGATTTCCAAAGTGACAGACTTTAGAGAAAGTCTCTCTGTTTCAGTGGCAGCTCTGAGACTAACAAATGCCGTGCCATTTTCCTCTCAAAGTCATCTGTTTTAAGAGTCACATAATCTTCACGATAAAGCGTCAGGAAAATTCCCGTTGACCCGATTTTTATCCTCCAAGAAATAAATGCACTAGAGCTTAAGTGTGCCACTTCACTTCATGTCCCACTTTCCCTAAATGCAGCCAAGGGAGCGAATGCCCCATTCAGTACAACATAGGTACAGTATCTTTGATATGGATGTCTTTTTGTTTCTGAAACTGGAACAGAATTTACAATTAGCTTTAAAACATGCTCCATGTGAACAAAAGGAGTCCTGGATCACAACTAACTTAAAAAAAAAAAAAAAAAAAAAAAAAAAAACACATTACAACATGAATCCAGAGTAAATTCAAAGACCTGGAGTTTTGGCTCTCTTAGAGCAATTCCAGATGGCAGGATTTAATAGAAGAGCAAATTTGCAATTTCCCGTGATAGACACAAAAAAGCTAGCAACGATACAGTAGCAGGTGGTTACCAGTCGGGTGACAGAATGAAGATGGCTGAACAGCCCAAACTTTTGTGTGACATGAAGTCAGTTTTCCGTGTACCTGTAGTTTCGCTCTGTGAGCCTGAGCCAAACCTTTTCTCTGCCGTCTCTGGAGCAGACCCAGAACTGGACTGTTTCAAACAGAGAATGCTCTCATTTTCATCACTAATTGACAGAAGAGGTATCTTATTAATGTGCGCCCCTTTCAAACTCACACTGGATAAGGGATATTATGTTGTGAATGGACTTAGAAAAGATAATATTTACTGTTTGAGGTTCAGAAAACAAATTTTGTAAACTTAACTTAATGAGAAATTTATTACTATTGTCTCTAAGTAGTTGCTTTCCCAAACCCATTTTTTTATATTAATAACTTTTTAAATTTTTTTCATACATACTTGTGGATGTATGTTTTAGTGTCAAATGGTCCCACTTCATTATTTATTTGTTGTATTTTTTTTCTACTTTGTGCAAACGTTATGTATTTTACCTCAGTTTGGTTTTGTGTGGGTGAGTCTGCTGTTTGTGGGTAATGCGATTACTTTGCATGGTTTTGTACCATACCTATCAATATATTGCCAATAATCAATAAAAAGACATTTGAAAGAAACGTTCATGTGACAGAAAAAAAAAAAAAAACTACTATGAGATTAAAGAATCCTGCCAACACAAAATTTAAGACCTGTGATTAACATATTTAAGGCTGAATACATTCTAATACATTTAAGACACTGGACTTTTTAAGACTAAGAATGTCCATACACCCTGACATAAGCTAGTATGCTTATTTTTTTTATCACAGCAGAGTAGCTGACTTTACAAGGTGGTGGCAGCATCATGTTGTTGGGACAGAGAAGTTGGTTAGATAGGAAGAATCCTGCAAGCAAACCTGTGAAAAGATGGAGAAGACTTAAGACTTTAAATCAAACCATGTTCTAATATTAGAATTCAACTTAGAATACATGGTGGCATTTAAAAAGGGATTTTCTTTCACTTTACGATAACTCATGACTTTGTGTTTCTCAGTTACATAAAATCCATATAAAATACATTGTGGCTGTAACGTAGGAAAATATGAAAAAGTGTAAAAATACTTTTTCGAGGAACCATTAAACTCTTATTTGCCAGTGTTTGCCATCAAATGGTTCCCTGAACAAACTGTAGTGGGAGTGCAGTCGGCCAAACAACGACACATCATTAGTTTGAGCCAGACCTGGAACTTTCCTCCTGCCTCCTGTTTCCTGCTGTTCGGCCGCATCACATTTTATCTTCCTGTTTGTTGCACAGGTGTGCACTGTGTGAGAATGCAGAGCTGCATGCTGTATTGTCTGATAGTATAATTCATGTTTGCAAACTGCCTCATGTGATTGCACACATCTTTCAACAGGTATTCTCATAAAGCAACAAAATCTGTTTATAATATATTGACTAAATCTTATTCCTTGGAGTCTGCAGCCACAGCAAGATTAGTAAACAGCTCAACTGCACATCTGCTGGGCTCATTATACGAACTGCAACTGTCCTGAGATCAGTTAAAAACAACAATTTTAAGGCATCAATATACAAAGTCACATTTCTTTTAAGCTACTTCATATACATACAGCATTTTTATAAAAACTGAAGGTAATGTGAAAGTGCTATAAAGTGGGAAACATAATACCACCCCTTTAAACACAATGCATCTGGTTTACACCAATGAGTATATTCCATATTAAGTAAACGTATTGAATACAATATTTGTACTCTGGCGCCATTTTAGACATGCTAGCTCATTCAAATTTAAGTAATTCACACACCCATCACCAGGCTGAGTATGTACCAAAGTACAATTAAATCTGAGCATTCACTCTAGTTTCTTAAGCTGCTGTTATATTATTTAATCTTGACTTGGCTGAAAATGTGTTAAAAAAAAAAAAAAACTAACAAAAAAAAAAAACACCTGCTTTTACTGTCTAAAATTGAACAAAAATGAGATAAGTAAGCAATCTGTGGGTGTTCCAGGTTTTCTAATAATTAATGTTACAATAAGACTTTTTCCTGTTGAGGAGTATTTTCCATTTCACCCTTTAACAAGATCACACCTGCACCTCTTTCCTCAGAACGGAACAATGACTTTAATAAAAACACACACATGTAGAACAAACCCCCACTGGTGTCTGATTCCCAGCAGTTCCCACAGACAAAAGAGTCACAGCAGAAAAGAAACAGAAGATGCTCACGGCTTTTAGTCCACTGCCAATATTTCTTCTGTCTTTCTCTGTGTTTTTAACTTCTTCTGCATCCATCACTTGATTGTATTGATTTGACCTTCGCACTTAAAATTCATCTTCCAGCAGAGTGGAGGCTGCATCCTGCTCTGCAGACACTGAAACATTGTTTGTTGCAGCCAGACCACATTTTTTATTTTAAATTTTGTGTCTTTCTACATATGGAAGGAGTTGCTTCATAAATCACTACATCCCAAATTAAGACGCAAAACGAATAAAAACAGCGAGCTTTCTGTTTGTTGCATAACAGTTCATTAACTGCGCTAGAAAAGTCTTCCAGGAAAGTCATTTCCACGAAGAAAACATCTCACAACCGAGATCTAAGAAACGATGTCAGATCTGAGCGCCGTCATACAGAAACCTGTACTTGCTCTGAGGCCACGTGTTTAATTAAATTGTCTGGCTGCTGTTGCATTATGAGCAAACATGCCATCAACGGAGCCAGTGGCCTCCTCCACATGAAGCAGATGATCCTGTTTGCCTTCTTCAATCATGCATCTCTGCTAATACTCTTCTGTGCTCTGCTCAATAATTAAAGGAGAGAACAAGCCCATCAACTGTCTGTGCTAATGACAGAATGAAAATGTGTTTATGAAGCTCCAGAAAAACTTGAGGATTCATGACCACACTTTGTGGTGTTACGCACCCAGAGGCCAGGCGACCCGCCTTATTTACCAAAGACTTTCCAACAAACGTTCTGGCTGTTCTAATGAAGTTCCAGTTGATCCCTAAGTGAACCCAGGGACACTTTGTCATTTTCCTTTTTATCAATTTTTAAGTAAATTAGGCTGTCTTGAATAAATGTGGCTCCAATTTGCCCAAGGATATGTATTTTTTACATGGTTTATGAATATCATGTGGTTCTTGTTGAAATAATCAAGATTAAAGCTGCAGAATGTAACTTTTATGAAAAATGTGGTTTTTACACATTTGTTAAAACTCTCATTATGTTGTGACAGTATAATATATACGGGAGATAATCTGAAAAAAATGAGTTTCTCTGACTTCTCCCAGCACCAACTGTAGAAATACACCACTCAGACAGAATCAACCAATCAGAGCCAGGAGGAGGGGCTTAAAGCTGTCCATCACTCCCCCTCCCCTTTGCTCTCTGCTACGATACAGCTGGTTCACCACAACATAGCCTATCCCAAATGCTAAGGCTAGTTTGCATAGCCACCAATGAAGGTACATAAACAGATTTCCTGAAACATTCAGTTGTTCCTCTGCTATTACCACATTGAGCAGCGAATACACAAAGATGATTAACTGTGCTAAGGCCCTCCTCCTGGCTCGGATTGGTTGCTTTTGGTTGGGAGTGGTGCATTTCTTCAGATGGCAACAACAGCTCAGGGAGGAGGTGGAGGAGGTTCATTTTTTTCACTGATTATCTGTCGTCTACTATATTGTCGCAAGACAGTTGGAACAAATATGGAAAACACATATTTTAGTAAACATTACGTACTGCAGCTTTGACTAAAACCTAAAAACAAGGCCCAGAGATGTCCCACTAAAAACAGTCAAAAATACAATATTTGATCACACTATTATTTTTACTTAAAGTAATGCATTTCCTAAAGCTAACATTTCATTTTAGACTTCAACTTTAAATCAGGGATGTGTGATACTGGTATGATCCAATACCAAGACTGATATCAATACTTTGGAATTGAATCACCACTTTATTCAATGATAATTACTGTTTTTCAGTTAGTTGATTTTTACTATTATAAAATGTAGGACAAAGATTTTAGACAAATACAAACGTCTCTATTAATTTACTGCAATAGAAAACAACACAGCAGTATAAAAGTAGCATAATTCTGTTTCCCTCTACTTCATACAATTGTTTGTTACAATAACTGAGACTGCAACTGTGATGTGCATATAATATAAAAAATAACAGTTAGGAATAAGTTATAAGATAAGACAAGATGAGAGGAGATGAGGTAATTTATTAGTCTCCCGTATAAGAAATTTGTCTAGGAAGCAAAGGCAAAACTGTAGTACAGCAATAAGAACAGCGCATCCAAAAGGACACATAAAAGCAAAAAATACATAAAAATACAAATGTCAGATTTGTGCAAAATTTGACTGGCCAAGAATATTATTGCTTATATCTGTTATCAGTTCTCTGTGATAAAGATGCCTTATAGAGCGGAAGAAGCGTCACCTCTGCTGCCTCTAAACTGTCATGGAAACACCATCTGCCCTGCCAGAACAATAGCCATTAGCTGGTGGAACCACATTTTGGCTGGTTTGCTGCCAGCATCCATTTTGTCAGCCTGAGCACACTCCACGAGCTTTGCTGAGTGCAACGGAGTGCATCAAAAAATAATTAAACACTTTTTCCGGGGTGATGATGCAAGCTGTAATTAATTGCCTTTGCAGTCAGTAATGTTCATTAACGTGACTGCCACAATGATGATGCTTTCCACCAAAACGCTCTCATTCTTCACTATCTCCCCTTTTTAAGGGGGTTTTATGGTTGTTATCTGACGGCAACAAACTACTTACACATGAACAGAAGCGGACCCCCACGCCCTTTCCCTCTCCTGCTAACCTGTGGATTAGCATACAGTGGCCGACGCAGCCTGAACTCAGCTTATTTTGTTCCTTTATTTTGCAACTGTGGAGGAGTCATACTGTCATCGCCGAGCTCTCAGCAAAGTGTGACATTTCTCCTGAGACAACTTGATATGATCACTGTGATGGGTTTAGAAAAACCTCTGGTGTCTTTTTACCTTTGATGCTGACAGAATGCCATTTATCAAAGCAGTTGAGAGAGGTGTTAAGAGCAAATGAAATGGCTCTTAACACCCTCCCTCTGAAGGAACACTCACAGAGGGCAAAGTTAACTGCCTAAGCAAGGGCACTCAACCACGATGGGGATGACATATGACTGGCCTGGGTCATCACCTTTGTGTGCGTAGACAGAAAAACCCAGACAGAGAGTGATTTGACACCTGCGTTAGTTGGTGGAATTCAAGAGATATGAAAGACCTCATGGATAACTTTTCACAGCCATTAATTAAATTTAGAGTCACTCTTAGAAAGAGTTCCTATGAGAGCACCTTCTGTCAGGAGGAATATGCAGATTTTCCAGTAAACAGTATAAAATCCAGTTTCACAACCATATTTCATTCTAGATGTGATTTAGTGGACATGCAGACCAGAACTGGGTAGGCCCATGATGCAATCTACAAGGGGCAAGAACATCTAGACCGTACGAGTTTTATGAAATTACAGTGTGCATGTTTGACTAAACTGACCATTGTAACTTGTAGTATGTAACAATGATACGTTTCAAAAACAATGTTGGTAAGTTTCTGCAGTCAGTTGGGAACGATTGCCATTCCATCATAAGGCAACATACAGGAAAGCATCCAGCAATATTCTTGCTTTTGGAATATAAGTGGAAGCCAGAGCACCAAAAAAGAACCCAGGAATGAAGAGGGAAAACATGCAAACTCCAAAAACAACCAGCCAGGCTGTGAGTCAAACCTCACCATCAAAACAATAATGGATAAAGACAGTCATATGTCATCCCCATTTGCCCCACTTTGCAGCCCTCATTAATCTTTAATTTTTGTTTGATACCTTATTAAAAGTAATAGTATTACCTAGACAACCTCATTCTCTTTTATGTAATCCTCACAAGTGAACAAAAAGTCAGGTCTGCAGCAAAGACATAAATTTGTGAATTCCAGATACTAAGATAAGATTAGTGTGACCATCTGATGAAAGAATGACATAGTACAAGAAATCAACTTTAACTTTTTTTTTTGTTTTGACACACTGATTTAATTTTTAATCAATATGATAATAATATGAGGCATGGAAATTCAGAACACATTAGTTATTAAGCTAAATTTCCAGTGATTTTATCTCTAATATTATTACGCTCATAGTAAGTTGGAATTCTCCAAGCTTCAGGTTAGGGTTGTATAATTTATATCACTAACTTTATCAAGTTTAAAGTCAGCAATATGAGCAACTGATGACCAACTGCTTCATTCAATGAGCTAACTGATTTCTAGCAGCTTTTATTGTTATTGGTCTTAACTTTGTAAGTCAGAATTTGAATTTAAACAACCTGTCTTCAAGGTCGAAGCTCAGCTGTACCAGACAAATACAGGCGTTGATTTATAAGACCTCTGGCAGTTCTACAAATCCATCACTGCTAAGTGATCATGTGGGTCATTATTGTTACCATGAAAATAAGGTATGTTTGTGAAAATGTATTTAAAGAGGTTTAAAAAAAAAAGGACAGAAGAACAGAGCATGAAGAATTCATGGACTTCTTTAGACGTGTTCTGCAACCCCAAAACTATTATGTCCCTGTCTGATGGTGGATTTGGGTTTCAACAAGATCAAAGACAGTCAACCAGTCCTACACCACTCACTACACTGCTCACCACTGCTCCCAGCGTCTCTATGGGAAGTTTTAAATAATTAGCTTGAAGTGTTTGATCATACTCCATACTCCTAATAACACCGGATTTACCATGTCTGCTGATATACCACCGGAAACCATGGTAGCAACCTGATAGCCTGATAAACTTGATTCGAGTGGAGGCCAAAATTGCAACACTTGTTACATTTTCTGTTCTGTCAAATGAACCAAACCCTTTGAACAACCTTGCCCCCCTGCTCAACTGTACGGGCGCTGCACCAAGAAACAATATGAAAACATCTGAAGAAGACACTGAGCGCACCTTCCTTCTTCACAAAATGGAAAGAAAAATTGAGTGACATCAGATTTCAGAGGCTGTAGGATTTCTATTTTTTCTTTCTCCCACCAGCTCTAGATTGTTGCATTTGTTTTGATTGTATTTACCCAGAATGCCCTGTGTTGTAGTCCACTTCTGCTTTTAGAGCAGTCTTTGCTCTGCTTGAATTCACATATGCATTTGAACCGTGCCAGAGTTTATTTTAAACGAACCGAGACCAAGGTTTGTTAATAGACCAGAATTAACTTTTTGGTCCACATCATAGTTGGATTTCACATTCACACCTCCCCAAGCGAATCGGACTATCTAGGTAGACTTTCTCATTAAAGCTGACTAAACAAAGCTGGTGTGAGTGCAACATTAGTTAGTTTACATCCCTTATGTCAGCAGCTTAAGACAATGTATAACAGAAATATTTCCAAAATTGACAGCAGCGTTCTGCTACTTGAGGATTCAAATCTACAACTGCTAATTAGAATTCTAACAAATATCCATAATAGTAGCATAGACAAAGTCCACTACATAAAGCTGCTGTGAGTAAGTGGTAAGGATTCATACTTCATCCTGAAGAGAAATATTGTGGCAACTTAATATCGTGACATATGTTTGCATTTCTAGTAAGCATAACAGCATCAAAACAGCGCATTTCAGATGTTACGGCCAAACGTTAGCAATTAGGTAAAATTTAAACTTCAACAAAGTCCACCCCTCGAGGATGTAATCGTTTCTCGATCGGTGTGCCCAGACCCTCTGGACGAAGTGAAGCGTAGAACAGGCTGGTTTTTACCAGGCTAATGAGTGGAAAGAGTTCAACATGTTCACGTTCCTCTCGCTTGACTTCCTGCTGTGTTACAACTTTTCAGCATTTCCCTCTACTCTAAGGTTGGAATTAGTTTGGCAACTTGACTAACATTGTTTAATTTTTTTTTTTTTGCTAGTTGAAATTTTCTTCCATTAAATCAAGCGTGTTAGAAAAAAAAAACTCAAACTGTTGAATTACTTACAGATGGTATTTGTTCTTTTGCCTTTCAGAAATAAATTGACTTTGTTTGACACACAGCCTGGGCCCCGGAGAGATGCACTGTTTTCTTCCAACTGCGGCACATTAATGACCCTGGGGGGGGTGTTTTGACGGAAAGCAGGGCTGTACGCAGTAATCGTTCACAACCTGCTTCACACAGCTGACCTTTGACAAATGAGGAGCGCGTGCAGGTCCAGTACGTGACGTAAAGCCGTCCTCCTGGATCCATGATCTTATCAGCCGTGATTGAGGCGAACACAGCCGGCGATGAGAGGAACCTGTGAGCCTTTCTCTGGCAATAACAGAAAGCTAGTCACACATCAGTGAAAACATCTCATCAAACATTTATGCTATCAGCTCCGCAGCAAATCCATTTAAAAGCGCCAAGCCCCGGGTATAATTACAACCCATGATGATAAATAATCTCCACGGCAAAGTTAGAGGGACGCAGTCAGGTATTATGTTTCTCCTAGCCAGTGCAAGCGTCGAGGTAATTAATAGCAGCATGAAAATCATGACACAATTTCACAGTTAATCGTAATTACCTGCCTCGCCGTAGTGATTTCAGCAAGCCAGCAGTACTTCTGTCGGTCTCGTGCTGTAAGCCCTAAATCTTCAGCTCTGTGTGTGTTCAATGAAATAATTTGAAGCAATGTGTTGTGGGAAACAGGAAGATTTCCTGGAAGCTAGCCCACAGAGAGCGTCACATTTGTGTGATTGGGCTCTTCAGCTGGGCAGCATACTGAGAGAAAGGCACTGAGGGTTTCTGTTGAGGGACGAACTCTTGTAGCAAGTGTACTAATATCGTAAATAAGAACAAGGCATTCTGCAAAATGTTCCAAATAAAAAAGGAAATATCTTCAGAGAAAAAAACAAAACAAACATCTTTGCAGGATGGAACTGATTGTCTTCCTGTGTGAAGAGGTCTTTTGCTGTTTCTGCTTTTCTGAAAAATTCACATTGAATTTTTCAGGTTATCCAAAAACACATCTTAGAAGGTGTGGGCAATAGGAACTTATGGTATGTTGGGGTAATTGTGAATAAGGTTACAAGTGACAATAAGAACTATTTATTATTTCTTATAATTGCTGTGATACACACTAGCGTATTATTGCATTTTTCCATTGTGTAATAACCTGCCAGTGGAGCTAGTACTATTTCATCATTATTAAGGAAATAATTACTTAAAACAAGCTCCTGTATCTAACTTACTTGTAAGTTAGTTTTCTCTAAGTTCAAGTGAACTAAGATGTTTTCACTAGAAACTAGACTAAAATACTTGTTAAGATTTTGTGCTTTTGCAGTGCAGTCACATGCAGAAGTGAGATTTGCATCATGAAATTGCACATTAAATCATCTTTTGAAATGTATTGATTTTCATGTTTGCATTGATCAAACAGCAGTAAAATGAACAATCTCAACAGTAAGGATAGTGTTTTTATTTTTTAGACATAATTAATAGGAATGTCTCATGACTACAAATCAAAATTCTTATAATGACGAATTTTTTATGGTAAATGATAAACAGTACGATAAATACCCATCCAGACATCCTATGTGAAAATATAATGTTATATCACGAACAAACATTTTAGGGAACCTTTGAGTTTAATTTCACAGGCGGTATCCAGACCTACCTACAGTCTTACTACAGGCACAGGATTTGGACAAAGCAAGGAAATGACAGAACTAGAGGCTAAATGTAGTCAGAAGACTCATACAGTAGCTGTGTATTCAGTCAGATGCCTCTTCAATTCATTGCAAGACTGACTGCTACCAGATATTCCTCTGCCCATAGCATCACCATCCACAACCACCCCAAAGATACTTGGATGATATGAGTTACATTAACATCCATTTACCTTTGGGATACATAACATATTTTTGAATTGAACTGAGCCATACATGTGTTTATAAATCTGATTTAGAATCAGTAAATGATTGGAAAACACACCCCACACATGCTCAGCCTTAAAAGCTCTGCATTACTGATTCAACAAGGGACCTGTTTTCCCTGTGGGGCCACAAGGCCATCATGCTGCCACAACACTACGGTTAGACTCTAATATCAAACTGAAATCTATTAGAGACCAGAGAATGGAGTCAAGCTCAGAACTGATGTGTTTGTCATTTGGTTTGGTAATGAGTCTAGCTGCAGTAACTGGAAATGAGAGAGAGAGAGCCATGACAGATAAAAGCGCAACAAATTTTAAAACTACTATGAAAGTTATGCAAGAGTGACCCAGCAGTAAACATGTGCAATCTCATACTACATTATGCAAATGCTGCGACTGTGCTGATAGATTCAATGCCTGTGGTCCACCAGACACACACGCTTTGGGTCAGGAGACTGGGTCCCGTCCTCCTCCTCTTCCTGCAGGTTCTGGCTGTGACACACAGTCAGATCAGACCTGGACTTTCAGTTTTGCTTTTATTAAGGCAGTCATTATTGAGAGCCATTTCAGCCAAAGTTAAATAAATATATAGGGAAAATAAATGAGTAAAATAAACAAATAAATGAGTAATTGGACAGACAGCAGTGGTGGATGTCTGAAAGATGGCCTCCGATGCAGATCTCCAAGGCTTGCCACTCTCATTCTCTCAACAAAAACAACTCATTCTTCGATGCTCCATAGAGCTGCCTCTGGATGTTGCAGGTCCCTTACGATGTACAGAAAAGTTTGCACCTTATAGTTGGATCACAGCTGAAAGCTACGGAGGCGTCCCGAAGCTTCAATCGTAAGCCAACTTCAGCGGCCGCTTCCAAACCATGAAAAACCCGACGGTGAAGCTCTGAGTCCATGAGAGCCGCCAACTGAAACACGTTCTGTCTGAGCGACCACACGAAAAATAAAGTCATGAGTCATAACACTATTTTCTAATGAAGTTGCTGAGCTTCAACTGACTGATAACCCCGTGGTAGGTCGCCATCTTTTTTGAAGCAAAGTATGGTGTGAAGCTAACCAACCATTTGGAGAAGTTGTACTCTCATGACGCTGCCCCTCCTCATTAGCGTTTATTTATTTTCCTTTTTTCCCAGTTTTGAAGAAAAACTGATTAAAGAAAAAAGGAAAACTGAAAAAGAATGAATGAAAATAAAAAAAAATTAAAAAGAATAAATAAAAATGGAAAATTGGAAAAGAATACATGAAAAAGGATTAATGAAAAAGGGATAAATTGATAAATGAAAAATAGATACATGAAAAAGGGTTAAGTGAAAATAGATAAATAAAAAATACATAAATGATAAAGGCATAATTGAAAATGGAATAATGAAAAACAGATAGATGAAAATGAAAAATTGGAAACAGGTAAAGGAAAATGAAAAAAAATAGAAAAGGATAATATGGAAATGAATAAAGGCCAGGCAGAAATAAATCTGGGAAAAAAATAAATGTATACATTAATAAATATAAATGGGAGTAAAGGTGCCAATTACTCATTTATTTATTTACTTTAGCCATTCATGTATTTTTTACTCATTTATGTATTTGTTTTCCCTATATATTTATTTATTTATTTATTTATTTATTTATTGTTAGTTTAAATGGCTCTCCATAGTCTTTGCAATAAATCACAATAAAATGCAGCATAAAACTCATTTTGACCAGTGTTAAGAACGACCAATTCTGCTTACCCTTCAATCAACTACACATGCAAAATACAGTATACAGTCAGGATACAACGTGAATGTTATGCATCATATTCTTTGATGTATCACAAATTGTGAATTAATATGTTCACATTTTAATCAGCAAAATAAGTTTCAAGACATAACACTATTTTTACTACTTGAACGTTTCAGCATTTTTTTCACAGTACAACCACACAGGTTAGTATAGATGCATAAGATTTCTAACCTGTGTTATTACAGAGTTGACCTGTATTTAGCACCCCAAATTATGATGCTCATATGATCAAATGAGGCGTATGCATGCTGTCATGCAGGTTGGTTTTAATTTGAGGTTTTTACAGCCTTATCTAACCAGGCCTATCTTCTACATGTCCTCTACATGTTTTTAAAATCCAACAGAGGAGATTTCTTATGGCTTTTTTTTTAACAGATTTTCCTCTTTCAAGTCTTTTTTTTTATATAAAATCCAGAATTACAGGGTCCATGACTACTGGCTATCATGCAGCCAGATTAGGTTTCCAGTTTTTGCCTACTGTCCAATGTGTCTGTCTCCTTCAGGTAAGGAGGAGACATAATTTTTAAAATTGCATAATTTTAGTCAAATTACATAAAATTAATTTGACTATTAATTTTATGTAATAGTGAAACTATTACATAAAATTTTGATAAAATACTTTGAAGCTTTGAGGCTATATCTTCTCTTTTGAATGTTAGGGCTAACGTGCTAAAGCTAAAATAATAATTAAAGCAGTAATGCCCCTCATGGTGTTCTGAAAGTCGCCTCTCTGCCCTCGTTTTCGGGCCAGCAGACTGGTGAGAAGCGTGTTCTTGTTGCAGACAGGCAAATGCGAGACCTCTGTGAGTCCAGAGACTGACAGGCAGTTCTCCTGCATCATTAACCCAGTTTGCTGTGAAGACCCGCTGCCATTGTGAGCTTGTGTTTTTGGCGAGCTGCATTATCAGTAGTGATGGGGAGAGTGATTGTAGCTTCACTGTTTGGGGTGGGTGAGGTGGCGAGGCGGGGTGGTCTTCCACAGCCCATCTATCACAGCAGCAGATAAACAGATGGAAGAATGGATGTACCGGCTAAGCAGGCTGTCCATTAAAGCCGGGGCAGAAATGTTAAAGATGCCCTCCAGGCAGGAGCCATTAAACGAAACTTAAATCTTTTCAGATCAAAAGTCAGTAGTATCCCAGCTGGCATTGATGCCCTTCCTTATTACTGCTTATGTAGAACAGACCAATTATTCTGTCATATTCCATTAGACAAAAATGTTGCTTTCATAAGGGCTCAATTATATTTCAAACTATTGTTAAAATTATAAAAAATACTTAGCTAATTATATAAATGCCTTCCGCATTACATGACATGTCTACAATAAATCTAAACTAGCCTGACAATTAGAGAAATGTATACTTTTGTTTATTTATCGCAAGTCATATCATCAATAGCCCATGTTCTGATATCATGCAACCCAGAAATAAAGTATCTGAATTCATGATGTGATTGTGGGATAAAGCTGAAGGTGAAAGCATCCCAAAAAGCAGTCAAATGGAAGATTGTTCAGTGTTTTCAGTTTTTAGAAAATATTGTCTGAACCTGCTAATGCTTGATGTGAAGAGCCGACAGTCAGGGTGGCAACGTGCCCAGGGAGAAACCGGTCAGAAATGCGTCGGTTTTGAACCCAGAAACCACAGACTGGTCTAGACGGAACCTCAGCATTCCTCAGAATCTTGAAATCTGCAACAACCGGATCAAACTTTACCCAGCATCTTCCACGGTTTGAAACAGTTATTGTATAATCATTTTAATGTTAGAATTAACTTTTTGATAGGTATTTTCTCAACCTACATAAAAGAACCACAGACATATTTCAGTGTATTTCAACCAAGCTTTTGCAAAAGGAGAAGACTCAGCAAACTGCTTCTCCAAGCCGTTTTCTGAGCCTTCTGACGTCTTTCAGCTGGAGCTTGTCTTTTATTTAGAGAGCAATAGAAAGAAAAGGCAAGTTTTGTCTACACACAGGTCATTTAGTCCTTTACCCTGAGAGCGATTTCTCTCACGGGCAGAGGGAACAATCAGTTATCATGTGATAAACATTCAGTGAGAGTTGGTTAAAATTTTTCAACACAGCAGTTAAAAGTTTTAACACACACAGTAAAAGGCCAACACTCCTAAATGGAATTCACAATAATCTATATTAATATAAGACTACTAATGAAATAATAAAGATTACTAATGTAAGAATAATAATCTAAAGTAATATTACCAATGTAAGAATAACAACACACAATAATTCCAACACTTTTGAGTTGTTAATTAATTAGCACAAGCTAGTTCTAGCTGCAGTGTATTCAGCAACCATCCTTGTTCTTATTTTCATTCTGTGTTTTTTTTTTTTTTACCAGTTGTTTGCTTCAGGTTGTTCATTTAGCCAAGCAAATAAAAAAAAACCCTAGTTATAATACAATGTTCATTGAGGAGAAGAGGCAGTTGAGTGTCTTTTTTCAGTTTTGATTATACCAACATATTGTTTTGACAACTATAGATAAATAATAAGGTCAAGGTTTTGAATCTCGCCCTTCCTGTTTCCTGTGCATGCATGGTGTCTCTAAAACTTATTCAAATCTTCAAATATTAGCATTGAATTAAAGGAGCTTCCTACATTTCATGTGGTTGTCTGTTTTGTGCTGCCAATCATGTCCAAGGAATACCTTTTATTCAAGGCCACAGACCACTGGACACAGCATCGGAAACCCTGTAAAGATAAAGCACATGTAGAAAATGGACTCATAAAAGTCATTCTTTTAATTGAAATAGTATTTGTTTGGTGAAGATTATGGATTATCCTTTTCAGTCTGTCTGGTCATCTTGGATAAGATATTCATCAATACAACTTGTAGTGCTTCTAGACCTGCTTCAGTCCATGTTTGACCCAGAGCTTAATACACAAAATAAACCATGTTTGTTTCTACTCCGCATTTTTAATAATGTAGGTACTCAGTGTTTCTCTGGGTTTAGTCCTACTAGTAAATCATCAGGAAACTGAAGAAAGCTGGTACTGAAGTGGACCATAATACATCCGTTGACCATCTTAAGTAACACTGAGTCTACCGTGGACTTCCAGTTTCCTTTTCTCAGAACCTGTGATGGATCTCACACAGACACATCTTCCATACAGTTGTTACTCTGCTTGTCATCGTCCGTCCATCACTGTGTGTTTTGCCTCAATCACAAAACAGAAAGGGTTCAAAGTACAGCAAGGCCATAGAAGATCAGCGGGGTTGACCTTTCCTTCATCCAGGACTTTTACAAGTCAGGAGGAGGACAGATAACGTCTCTGCCCACCCCACACATCCTGGACACAAACTGTTTACATTTTTAGCTTTAGATTTTGCAAAATCCAGACTGTACAGGAGTGCTCCAATTGATACAATTCACATTTGCACTATGGCCAAGAAAGAAAACACTTTTGGTTGTATTTTAAATTTAAGTTGTCCTCACTAAAAGCAACCAAAACCCAAATTCATTGTGTGTGCACCCAAATCTTTCAAATAATGCTAACTGATTAACATAATGTACACAAACTTTGGCTTCAGTGACATGTGAGGACCAGGTGTGCTGTGACCAAGCTGGATTGTGTCCAAGCTAATGGGGGGGAAATCGGGCTTTGATGTGCTGTGAGACCAGCCTCTCAAAGCAGTTCATAGCGAACAACATGAGTGCTACTGAGTGGCAGTCATTAAGTAGCTGATTATTCTGAAGTACAGGAATGATGATTTCAGGGGTCAGGAATGGTAGGAGGAAAGCATGTGTCATGGAGAGGTAAAAAGTTTTTTAGAGCTGATCGGAGCACACTTTTAGCACTTTCACAGGTATTCAAGGAATACCTTTTATTCAAGGCCGGTTTTATTGGAGCCGGTTGAGTGATTTGATCATCTGCCTTTGGTCTTACTGTAAAGGTTTTAGGCACTGGGAATTAGAGGGGGAATGGGTGGTAGACACTTGTTGTTATTCATCTCCACTGCCAGTCAATCGTCACATAACACTTTGTACAAAAATATCCTGTCATTGTTGTTCCCTTAGTTCTACACCGTGTGTGTGGGTGTGTTTGTGATTGTGGCTCTGGTGTAATGCATGTTGAGTTGTCAGTCTGACCAGAAAACCGCAACATACACCGTGATCCAAATTATTATGCTAATTGGATTTAAGTGTCATAAAGATTTAATTTTTTGTTGTGCTATTAAATTCATAGATGGTATTTTGTGTCAGGGCTCTTTGAATAACTATAATCAATTTCAGAGACCTGGGTTGATTAGTTTGTCTGGTGAGCTCAATTAAAGGAAACCTACTTAAGAAGGATGTTCCACGTTATTAAACAGGCCTCAGGTTTCAATATGGGAAAGAGAAAGAATCTCTGCTGATGAAAATCATAAGATAGCCTAGTGCCATATGACAAGGTATGAAAACATTAGATATTTAATGAAAACTGAAGAACTATCATCGTACTGTGAAGAGATTTGTGGCTGATTCAGAACAAAGATGGGTTTGTGCAGATCAAGGCATAATGAGGAAGGTTTCTGTTAGACAAATTCATCAGATTAAGAGAGCAGCTGCTAAAATGCCCTTACAAAGCAGCAAACAGTTATTTGAAGCTGCTGGAGCCTCTGGAACCTTAAGGTGGAGGATCCTCCAGAGGCTTGTTGTGCATCAACCTACTGTTTGGCCACCCCTAACCAGAGCTCACAAGCAGAAACGGTGGCAGTGGGCCCAGCCCAAGTCTGTTTGAAGATTAATTTTCAAACAGACTTGTTCACTGATGACTGCTGTGCAACCCCAGATAATCCAGATGGACGCAGTAGTGGATTGGTGGTGGATGGCCACCACATCCCAAAATGGCTGTGATGTCAGCAAGGAGGTGGTGGAGTCATTTTTTGGGCCGAAATCATGGGAGAGAGCTGGTTGGCCCCTTTAGGGTCCCTGAACGTGTGAAAATGACCTCAGCAAAGTATATGAACTTTCTGACTGATCACTTTCTTTCATGGTTCATAAAGAAGAGCCAAACCTTCAGTAGCAAAATCATCTTCATGCATGACAATGCACCATCTCATGCTGCAAGGAATACCACTGTGTCATTGGCTGCTATGGGCAAAAAAGGGGAGAAACTCATGGTGTGGCCACCTTCCTCCTCTGACCTCAACCTTGAACCTTTGGAGTTTCCTCAAGCAGAAGATCTGAGGGTGGGATGCAGTTCAGATCAGAACAGCTCTGGGAAGGTTTT
>CAEGAE010058688.1:0-11917 GCA_903067095.1 Girardinus metallicus
AAACGTCAAAAACCCGTCTCAAGCAACAAAAAAAATATTATGATCTAAAGCAAAAAAAAAAACAACAACAAGAAAAAAAAAAAAACCAAAATAAAAAAAAAAAAAAAAAAAAAAAAAAAAAAAAAAAAAAAGGAAAGATTAAACGAAGGAAAGGTGAACAGCGTGTTGTAGGATGATTCCCCCCCCCCCAAAAAAAAAAAAAAAAAAAAAAAAAGGAAAAGGAAAAACAAAACAAACAAAGCGGAGACCCTCTCTCTTCTTGTGGGTTTGGCGCGTTAAGCGGAGCGTATATAGTTTCCAGGTGGTGCGCCGCGCCGTTCCGCGCCGCGCTCTGCTGCAGACGCGGTGCGCTCAGGCCCCGGTCTCAAACCCCCCCCCCCCACCCCCCCACAGACCCCCCCGAGGGCGCCTCTCCGGGAGCTCTCACCGACACCTCATGACCACCTCATGTGGAGAAAAAAAACAACAACAAACAAACAAAAAAAAAACTAATAAAAAAAAAAATCCCATTAAACCTTTTTATTAGAATAATGACGCCGTGCGCAAACTTCCTTCTTCTCAGGACAAGCGGAGGAAAGCCTTCTTTACAAAAAACACAGAGGAGAGAAATAACCAATCCCGGCTGGCTTTCCTCATTCGGGAAGAGAATCCAACACTTCCAGCCGCCGTTTTCCCTGCCCGCTGGTTCCTCAGTAGTTATGCATTCTTAAAAGATCCATGGAGATGCTGCTGCGCATCCTCGTCGTTGCGCACTGAAAGCTTCGCGCCCCCCACCCCACCGGCGCCCCCACCTCCTCTCCTCCTCCGCTGCTGCTGTTGCGCACATGAAAGACCGGGTGCTCCTGCTCTCGCGCTGGTCTGCTCCAGACTGCACCGCTCGGTTCCGTCCATCCGCGAAGCTCTCACAGCTGGATCATGATGGGAGAGAGAGAGAGATAGAGAGAGAGAGAGAGAGATGGGGGAAGGAGTGGTGGTGGTGGGGTGTGTGGGTGTTCTCCAAAACTTCTCGCTCCCCCCTCCTCCGCCACGGCGCGCGGGCAGCTCTGCGCCAATCGGAGCGCGCGGGCGCTCGGAGCTCCCTCCTCTCCGGTCGGGCTGGGTTTGTCGGTCGAAGTTCGAGAGCCGAGGAGAGAGAGAGAGAGAGGGGGGGGGGTGAACGGGCGAAACAGCTGGAATCCTAATGTCCGCCGACAGCCAATGAGAAGCGAGGTAGTGACGGCATGCGAGGAGCGCCGCGACGCGATTGGTGCAGAGGGATTTACGAAGGGAAAGTTTGAGGTGGAGGGGGAAGAAGTTGCCGCACGTGGAAAACGAGAACTTCAAACTGTCTGAAAGGTGGAAAAAGTTAAAGACAAAAATACATTTAAAATAATAATAATAATAAAAAAAAAAACGTCTCGGGTTTTTTTTACCCTTCGGAAACACGAAATTACCTCGAGTCAAAATAAAAACACACACACACACACACACACACACACCCCAACAAACGGACTGATTTGTTTGACATTACTCAAACCAGCTGAAACCTTCGTAAAACTTGATTTTATGTTTCATGCTGAGAAGGAATGAATTTCCAGAGGCTCAGTAACAGCAATATCCAGTCACAAATTTGTTTCGCTTGAACAAACGATTTTTTTTTTGTTTGTTTGTTTGTTTGTTGTTTTTTTTATCAAAAAATTCTTATTCCTTGTAAGCCATTACTTAACTCGAGATAGCCAGCACGAGGCAAGCATCTGGTTCTATTTGTGCATAACTGTGAAGCGATAGCACAAAGTCACTCATTTTGGACGCGAACTGTCATTTTTGAGCCTCGCCACACTTTTTAAATGAGTTTTAGGTCTGGAATTTGAAACTTCTGAGTACTTCCGCGAGCTATTACGATTCCACATTAGAGTGTGTGTGGAGAAAAATAAAAGAAAGTTGATTTATTTGTTCACTTGTTTCATACGTGCGGGGCTCTACAGGACTCTCTCTCTCTTACACACACACACACGCACCCACCCTCCCACACACACACTGCACCTAGTGGCCACTAGAGGAAGTAGTTTCCCCAGGCTGTTTGCATCTCGCGCGCTCTCTCATACACACACGGTTAGATCCTCAGCTGGTTTGCAAACCAAAACACCCCGAGGCAGAGCTGCTCTTTCTGCTGTTTTATGTGACAGAGGGATGGATTTTATAAACCCCGCTGCACACATGCACACACTTCTAATCAGTCATTTGGAAAAAAAAAAAAAAAAATTCACTACGCAGCAGCGGTTTACTTTATTTTCATTACAGCGTATCATCATTGATCTGAGAGCGACCGGGAGCGAATCGATGGCGAGGACCGATTTCTTTTTCATGGCGTCTGTTGCCGCCGTGCTGCGGCGGATATGACTCACCTGGGCTGGGGGGAAGCGAAAAATGAAATAAGTGATCCAACTTTAAAAGGAAAAAAAAAAAGAGTTAATTTGTTACAAGTAATAAAATTAAGTTTATCCAAGTTGTTATGTTGAACAAATAAGTTCGACCAACTTAAGTCGATAGTACGTAAGTTTTTTGTTTTTTTTTAAAGTTGGAGCTTCATACTCTTTTTATACAGTGCATACACACAGCAAAATCAACCACATGATTTAAAAACAACCAGAAATAAAAAATAAAATAAAATGTAGGTTATGTGGTGGTGGTGGTGGGGGGTGGGAGTGGAGGGGGGTGTAGGTTGCATCTACCAAGTTCTTCCTGGTAATCTTTGGAACCTCAGTTGGCCTGATCAGTTGGAGAAACATGTTGAGGCACTTCAGAAAGAAACAAACAGAAGGAGAAGCCAGCTAACGCCTGACAGGTTAGGAATTATTAAGAAGCAGTGATTATGCTTTTATTATTTATTGAATGTAACCAAGTCGTGGTGTGCAATCGAAGTCCGCCAACTGCAGCAGAGGGGAAAGTTTTTCAAAGGCAGACTTTGTTATTAATAGAAATACTACTGCATTTTAAAGGGGCAGTATTATGTAATATTGACTTTTTGAGCTGGAATAAGACTCATCTTCCATGCATGTTTGAGAAATCCTTTCATCTTCCGTGGCAACCATTCAGCTGTGCAAAACGCCTGGGAGAACATAGCCCCGCCTTTAAGACTAAGCTCCTCCTCAGAGCTGCAGCTTCCAAGCTTCCACAGTACAGAACATCTCTCCCCCCACGACTCCTCCCACAAGGAGGAGTTTCAGAAGGAGGAGGAGTTCTTAAAGCAACAGAGGACCAATTTCAAGACGTTAAATTACAAAGCAAAATTTCTTTTAAGTCATATAGATATATACAGAATTTTTATAAAAACTGAAGCTAACGTAGTTAACTGATTGTGCTATAAAACGGTGCCTGGAAAACACATAATACTGCCTCTTTAAGCAGGCCCTGGAAATTGTAACAATTTTAACGCAAATATTTAAAAAACATTTTTCTTTTTTTAAAAACACAAAAACTCAGAGTGGAACCTTTGTATTTGTGTGTTTGTGGTACAGCCATAAATCGTTTATGAGTGAATGTAGCAGTGACTCTGGTCCCCCAACAGAACAGAAACATGTAGGAAATGTCTTGATGTGGGACGAAAAGGGAATTACAAAATCACTTATCTCTAGAAGTTAGAAATTCTTAAACTCGTGGTTAATTGAAAAAAAACTTAGAAAGTCTTTTAAACCCCCCGCTGGACCAAGAGACCCTCCGCTGCCTTAAAACAAAGTCTGTATTCTTGGCAATAGCATATTTAAGCTTTTTCTGCAAGATTTAATGACACAAAGAAAATTTTCCTTCCACTCTAATATGACCTTATTATACAGATCTCCAAAACATAATAATCTTAAGTGCACTTACAACCCACTTCCCCTTTCATCTGTTCCCAAAGCTATTACTGATTTAGGGGGGAAATAGAGTTTAAAAATGCTGCCCCTGTCTGCTCAGATTCAGGAGCAACAGCCAGTCGCCTTCACGGTAATGAGAGGGAGATTTTTATAGAGGTAGATATCTTTGTTGAGGTTATGATAGATCATCTTGTCCGTACTTGACTTACAAGGAATGTAGAGATTAGCTGCTCTGAGATCACGGTTCTCATGTCTTTTAATCTACATAATTTTATAGTTTGTCCGATGATGTCTGTTTGGTTTTCGGTTGGACTCGAATGCAGACAATTCAGAGGCAAAGATGTCAATTGAAGAGCTTTAGTGTTAAAAAAACAAAAACAAAGACTTTTTACAGTACTGGCATTAAAAAGAATAGAGTAACAGAAGACTTCAGCAAGGTTCAATGAACCAGGAGCATAATTGATGATAAATATGTGAGCTAATCAGAGGGGATGTAGAACAGCCGTGGCAGAGAGGCAGCAGGGAAACTGAGGGAGGGAGGCTAACTAACACAAAGGGAGCTGGAATAAGACTCAAAATGATCTAACAGAGAGGGAAAAAACCCGAAAGTAACAGAAGAGAATAAACTGAAAAGGAACAGAAACTAATCAGGAAGGAATGAAATAACATGGCCAGATGTAAACGACAATAATGAACCCAGAAACGATATGAGAGGTCACACAGAACAGAAACACCTCTTGATGATGAAAGCTGTAAAGGACATAGATGCTAAAAATTAAATTTAGAAACAACACATAAAGACATATGGATAAAAAAAAAATAATCCATTTTTAAATTAGAGGAGCTCATACAGACAAGATGGATGTATTTTGTATAATACTACTGCTACTACGCATTCCGCATACATGAGTCCTATCTATGGCTGCACTCCCATTGCCCTTAAAATTGCGCAATTTGGATATCTTGGAAATAAAATTGCTTAATTTTGGAAAAACTCTAATTTTTTGATATAAAGTTTTGGGGATAAAATGAGGTGGGTTTTCGGGTTCATCAAGACTAGTGTATTTCGCAAAACTGCAATGGAAACACTTCTGTCGTATCACCAGTCATGTGACCAAACACCGGATGTTACGACTGGCGGAAATGAAACATTAAACAGGAAATGGTAGGAGGATGATGATGCAGCATGTTTTTCAAAGGCTTATTGCGTGAACAAGCTTAATCACGTGGGTTTTTAATTGTGTTTCTCATTTAATGGAAACACCACAATTGCGAAATTGCACAATTGTGGAAAATCCACAACATTTTGCGCACATTGTAAAGGAAATGCAGCTTATGCCTCCATCCATTCATCATTTAATTACTTTGTCCCTTCTCCATCAGCCCGAGGTTCTCATCAACCAACTACCACACAATCATCCGTTTGTCAACCCATCCATCCATACATCAATCCGTCTTTGCAGGTTCCATTCCCAAGCTCGGCCTCTGAAAATCAATCTGCAATAAAGTCACAGGGAGCCTCTGTGTCTGTACTTTCAGAAACGGAGCCAAAACCTAATACCTCTGATAATTTTGAGTCTGGAAAAGTACAGAACCTGAACTTGAGAAATGCTTCGGAACTCTTCGCCAAGAACAAAACCGGCGAAGGGGATGGATCAGACTTAGCATGGAAGAAGAAAACAAAAACACACAGCACAGCTACAGCTCCTGCTGTCAAGTGTGAAACTAAGATTAGTATCAGTGAGCAGAATGACCGTCGGAACAATCAGAAACATTTGCTTCAAATTCCAACGGGACGCTTAGAAGTAGGGTTTCAAGTTTTACAGCAGTGTTTGCAATGTGCAGTGACACAACCGACATTATTAATGATCCAAGAACATTTGTGTTTCACATCATCCGCTGTAACTACAAGAAGGGAGTATCACAGGAAAACGACATGCTAGAAGGTAATTTTCGTTTAATGTATGAATTCAATTAGTCCAGAGCGGGGGAGAAGTCAACCCACCAAAATGGACAGAAGGAAAACCGTTCAGTTGAAATGACTGTGTGTTGAAAATATGTCAAGCTGTTTCCTTTTAATCACCGAAATCAGCTGAAGTTGAATGTGATGGCTGCGGTTGCTGTGAGATCCAGGAAGTTATTTGCTTTTGTTGTTCAACTCGGTGGTTCTTTAGCCAAGCAGCCCGCTCTGAAATTAAGTGCCAGCGAGCCTGCGCTCATTTAGAGCTGGCAAACCGTCATTTTCTGATGGATGATCAAGAAAAAAAGACACTTTTTAAATATCAAAACAACCAAAAAAAAAAAGAAAAAAACGAATTCAGTACGTGTGTCATAACCGGAGTATGTGGGTGTGCTTTCATCACTTTTTGACTAACATAAGAAGGAAGAAAACACCCTGTCAACACATTTTGATTTTACTGTATACACACTCTGATTAGTTCAGAGAAATAAGTGACATCAGCTTTTCCACGGCAACACATCAGCAAGAGAGAGGTAGTGACAAAATAAAAGGGGCGACATGTGTTTTATCACGTGTTGCGAAAAAGCTAAAGGTTCAAAGTTCGGAACTTAAACAGGCCCTTGAATGTTGGTATTTCAAAGTACTGAAATACTTTTACTCAAGACTACAGTCAATAGGATCAAAAATGCCTGACTAGCGAGAAGCAATGGTGAAAGTCAATGGACTATTCTTAACGGAAAAGATGTCACCAACATCCAATGGACAACAGCGAGTGTTGTCCAGTTGTTTTTTTTGTTTTTGTTTGGATTTTCCTCCTTTGTTGCCGTCACCGTGCCTTCAAAGGCAGGATGCCGGCTAGTCCTCGGGGCACAACCCCACATGTTGGGATATCAGGACAACACAAATTCCAATGTATGTCATCCTTCCAATCAGACTAGATCACTCTTAACATATCACACTTGGTATTAAAATCTCCAAAGATTATATACAGAGCTATCAAAGTAATCGGCACGTCCTTAAGATTGTCAGAAGAGGAAGATCGGGTCAGAAAACAGAAGAGAAATCTTGCCATGTGTACTGGGCGTAAGAGACGCAGTTGTTGCTGTCCATCTATTCTGCAAAGGTTGTAGAGTCTGTTGAAGTTCATTTAACTGCTTGATCTATTTGGAGTCCACCAAACATCTAAGGCAATTGAAAATCTTCCAACAAAGGAATCTTCCAGAAGATTCCCCATGAGGTCAGATTGTCCAAAGCCAGAGAGGGGAAAGTGGAGAGCGATGGTGCAAGCTGCGTCCATGGTCAAAGACTCTCAACAATCAGGATGGGACTAGAGTAAAGCTGTGCCAAAACGACATGAAGAACCAAGACAATGAACCCAAATACAGTGTCAAATCTACAATAGGGTTGGTAAAAAAGAAATGAAAGTTAAGATCCAGACCTACTGATGGCTCGGCAATCTTAAGACACATGTATCAATTTTTTATACCCACTTTCCTTAGTTTGGGATCAGTAGGGACTAAAGCCTATTCCTGAGGTCAATGGATTGAAAGGAAAAGTACACCCTTCAACAAAATCTCAAAAACTTTGGATCAAATCAAAATTTTAATTTAGTTCACATACTCATGCAATGATGAGAACCCCATAAAAAAAACTGACCCATTCTTAGATTGTGAATAACTTTGACATATTTTTGAACTCTGTACATGTGCCTTGGTGAAAATCTTGGTGAAATCTTCAATTGTGTGTTCAGTAATGTACAACAGTCATTTTTAAATAACATGCCTGTGTTTTGCCCCCTCAGAGATTCAAGTTTCTATAACTCAGCATTTTTGTTTTCACTGTGTCCGACTCCAGCTTCATAGGGTTGAAATGATTTGCGAACAGTTTCTCACTGTCAAATTGCTCTTGGAAACAGTACTTTAAGAAACTCAGTGACCTTCAAGATTATATTTTTTATGAAAACTAATTTTTACAGTCCTATAGTGTTAAGGATGAAATCAGTAGTACAGGGAATCAATCTATGACATGTCTGCCTTTGGTTGACTTGGTTTGGTTGATATTACAATCCATCTTAAGGACTATTCACTCTGCCCAAAACATCCACTGGGTGTTATTTGTTGCTACCCCAAATTATATACACAAAGCCAGATGGTTTCCAGTCAGACTCTAAGCTAGGGTACTTCTGTATTGAGGTTACCCCAAGAAAGGCTCTCCCCTTCTCACGCTGCTTTGGTTTTCTTCAACATTGCAAGAACAAGCATGTTATGCAATTGACCAATTCAAATTCCCCTTGGGGAGGGTAAGTGGGCGCATTCTGCCATTGGTTGGTTGGATGGTTGGATGGTTGGTTGGTTGGATGACTGATGTCAAAGTTAAGCATGCAGGCCCTCTAGTGTCATTTCTAGGTGACAAAGATAAAATTTTCCATCAAATCAGTTCACATCCTCTAATTTATATGAACCCCGTTCACACCAAGTGTAATCTCAAGGCATGTAACAAACATGCATTTTCATTCCGAAACATAGTTAATTCAAACTAATCATACAGACAATTTCAAATTCAGTTTAAAATTTCCAGTTGAGTTGAGTTGAGTTGACGATGCCAAGCGGCTAAAAAAAAGGTATCCACTCACTAACTTTACAGCAATTCCTCATACTGAGCAGGCAGGTGGAAAACATCAGAACATCATCCATCAGAGCCTGGTTTAGTGTGAGCGTCCTTCTGCCATGACCAACTGGGGTTTGAGAAGACAGAGTATACACAGAAAAATACTCCAGAAGCACTGTGCATGTCAACAAAAAACATTAACAGTTAATAGAAGTAGTAGCGATTTTAGTGGCTTCGTCTGGGCGTGAAATGGGGACAAATAGATAAACTAGCAGCAGAACAATCGATGGGATGAATATGGTTACTGGCTTTGTCAGGGTAAATAGTATTCTGTTTAGAGAGACTGTTAAGTAATCAGAGGCAATGCAGGCTTTTCTCTTCCAATGAGGTTTGACAGCTAAGATGTAACTTCCATGATGAGAGGAAAACAAAACAAAACAAAACAAAAAAAAAACGTAATCAAGCATATTGAGTCAATTCATCCTGATCTATGTACGCCGAGTCATTGTGAATGTCGTACAGTTCAGATTCAGAGAAGCTATTGGCGTCTAACAGCTTCTGCTGTGTCTCACTTATAATACAGATATCTGTTCTTCTAGAGAGTTGTGACACTTGCGGTGCAGAAGTTTTTGATTTGTCCAAAAAAATCAGAAAAGCTGAAGATCAATGTCATGCATGCTGGAGCGTCAGAAAGGCTTTAAAGCCATAGGCACGCAATTCAGATATCCAATAGTTTCAAGGGGTATTATATCTTCCCAGTACATCCAAGTTTGTTTCATCTTGTCACGCAGTGAAAGCTTACCCCCACTGCTTTGTTGTGCACAAATATATTATCCTAAAGTCTGGAAACTTTGGAAAAACTGCCCTGACCACCACTCACAAAAGACCACTGGCTGGACAAATGTTCTGGGCCGGATAGGACAGGAAGGGCAAAAGGTGATTGTGGCTGGAGTCACATTTCTATTTACTTGCTGAATGATAAATAAAAGAAAACGAGCACGGCAGTTTATTTTAGCCCACATGCAATTCAAACAATACTGTAATAGCGAGCCGTCTTTGTGACTCATGCGGTTGCTCCCATGCGTGTGTGTGGGCGGGCTATGGGAGCCAGAAGAGGGTCGACACCAATATCTGTCATTTAGAAGCAGAAATCGCTTTTAATTGAAAAATGCTAAACACAGGCGTCAGGCTACATAGACCTGCGCACGGAGCTCTGCCGCTCGTGGCCGCCGTCCTGCGCCAGGAGTCAGAATCCAGCGGTACACGGTTCACATGTCTAGTAACCTTGGTTACAGAGTGGCGCAGCAGAAGGGAACATTTTCAACACTTCATAAATTATACGTCTACAATGACACGGGAGCGAAAATAGAGAAAGGGAGACAGACGAGGAAAGAGCTAGACAAAAAAAAAAATAATTTCACTAAAAAGAAAAAAAAAAAAAAAAAAGAGGAAAAGATGGTGAGATTGTCCAACGTGGGGAATAATGGCGAATAGGACAAGATGATATGACTAACAAAGAGAATCAGAACAATAAGTTTAATAAAAAAAAAAGGGGGAGAAAAGGGAGAATTAGACAAAGAAGAAGGAATTCGGAAAGGTGGAAACAGGGCCCGGAGCGAAGGATAGACGGATCAAAAACGAAGAGCAAGAAGAGGTGAAGAGGTCCATGATAGCCGGAGCAGCGGTGCTTTGGCACGGCTCCGACGCACTGTGATGACTAATAGATAAGTGCTGAGACGGGGAGCTCCACAACCTACTTTTGTTTTTCTCTTCAATTCCCTGGCACAGACTGAAACAAATTAAGACAGAAACTTTAACCTAAATGTGAGCTGCACACAAATAAAAGTTGCTACAAAACAGGGCGAGAACTGGGGAAAACAGTAGGACAAATGAAGGCAGCGTATTGGGACCCCTCAGCATTTCAGTCGCCGCCTTTCATCTCTTCTCTTTGAGCCTCCTCCAGCTCCGTCAGGCCCGACGTTCCCTCTGGGGACCTCAGAGAGTCAGCCGAGGACAAGCTGCTGTCCCCCTGGGTCTGGCCAGACGAGGGGATCCTACTCTGGAGCTTACGATGCTAATGAATGAGGGTGTGAAAACTGAGACAACTAGAACACTGATTTACTAATTAACTACATGGGATGCATTAGTAAAAATTCTTCATCGTTGTTTTTTTTTTTCAAATCTTTTTGAGTATAAAGTCCACATAGTTCAAGAATAAATGTTGAAAAAAAGGTTCCTCACGTTTGAACGTCACACAAAAAGTACAGAGAATACCCAGACTTCAAGTTTCCCAACCGAAACGATCCTTTTGTTGTCATCAAAGCAAGAAAAAGAAGAAGAAAAAAAAAATCAAAGTGTTTATGTTGCTAAGATGATCTAACAGCTTCTCAGCTTTGCTAGCTGTGCCCTGTTTGATTGGACTAGTTTTTTTCCCCTGTTCCTCAGGATAAGTGCTCTCCAGAATTAAAGACCAGAACGGTTCATATCATTCCTCAGCCTTTTCCCCGAAACGGAACCAGCAGCTGAATCGGAGATCAATATTTCCATTCGCATGATGGCAAAAGTGTGTTTTGAATTATTGGAGCGATGTGTAGGCGTTATTGAACTTTGTGTGTGCGCAGGGAACGACAGGAACACTGAAATGAGCTGGGAAAGAATGTCTGACCGTCACAGCGTGTCTGCCATCTTTAAATGTTCTTGAACTCTTCCTAGTTTCAAGCTTTTTAGGCTCATGAGAGAAAATGAACAAGACTAGCCCAGCCAGTACACCTAGGTGGGCCCCATATGGGAAAATAGAGGGCAGGCCATATGGGTCCCAAATAGGTTTGCCGGTGGAGGGCCACCACCAGGTAGGGCCCATGTAGGCGGTGACCCTCCATGGGCAAACCCATGTGGGGCCACCATGGAAACCGCGGACAAACCCATTTGGGACCCATATGGTCCACCCTCTTTTTTCCCCATATGGGGCCCACTTAGGTGTGCTGGCTGGGTAGGAAATATGAAGTCATCTGAAATGGCAAACTTTGGTGTATTTTCAGCAAGTCACAATACTTTTGTCGGAAGGTTACGAATTAAATTATACTCTAGAAAAACCAGCAATTTTTTTCCCAATTTAATCTACCTCACTTATCTCTATTGACATGGTGTAACCACCTTCAAAATTTGGTTGAGTTTCTGTCCTTATTGGCGGAGGAACATTAACACCAGGCTGACTTTGAGCCACTTCTTCCTCGACTTACAAACGTTACCCAAGTTATGTATGTGTTGAGTCTTGAACAAACACAGACTCATTGGCTGAACTCAGGCTACATAGCTGTTTACTGGTTAGTTTTAGAGATGTGTCCACTGTATTTATTTGTCCTTTTTTTCTTTCTTCTTGCTTTCCCAAAGGCTTAAGTCTTAAAGGGGCAACTGTGGCTCTGTGGGAAGAGTAGTTGTCTTGTGATCGGAAGGTCGTAGGTTCAATTCCAGCTTCCTCCTGCCCCATGTCGATGTGCCCTTGGGCAAGGCACTTAAC
>CAEGAE010058696.1:0-67599 GCA_903067095.1 Girardinus metallicus
GAAAAGTATCCCACTGATCAAATTATATTAATTGAAGCCTGAGTATAGTTTTAACCTATACAAAACAATGTTATTTTATCTAATATTTTAAGCATGTAATATGAGTTTATAAGTAATATTAAAACTAGCATAATAAGCTAATATTTTTCCAACACTGTACACCAAAATAATTTATACTTAGCCTATATTTGTAACTTTTCATTTGTTCTAGGTCCAGCTGTGTGCTACCTTTTTAATTTTATTCTTGTTCTGAATTGTAGACACACTTGACTGGGACAATTTGCTAAAAGCTTTCAAAAACTAGTTAGTGTTAGTTTGTCTCTATACTCTATGCATTCCCAAGAAGCGGGTTTGGGATCTTGATTTATTTAAAAAAAAAGTCTAAGTCCAAATGAGAGGAAGAAAATGAAAGAGGATTTTGTCACCACTTGTGTGTGGTGTTTGACATAAATCTCCCCAAAAAACTCAAGCTCAAAAATTCATATTAATAAAGAAAACAAAATGTTTCCGCTGCTATATTTGCAGTGGATAAACAAGCATGTTTTTTTTTATTTAAACTATTCATAACACTGATCCACTTTGAACCCCTTTAGTGATGTAGAAATTCTTGGTACTGTCATAATTCTGGGATTTAATGTGTTGTTTTTTTCATCTTGAGCTTCTGATCCCCCTAAAGGATATGTTTCAAGCCTTCTGCTGTTGCCACACTGATGTCTCGTCAGCCAGCCTGGATTTAAAAACGACCAGCTGGTCCTTCACTATTAGTACCCAGTCAAATATGATCTCTTTCTGAGCATTTTTTGTTTCCATGTGACTTACCTGTAACATTTCTCTGTGCTACTGAGAGACTTCTTCCTGTGATTTCCTCAGGGACCTGTTTGGGAAAGTTTCTCCATGACTAACAATCCACAATATACATTTACCTACCTGGAAACTTCCCTACTCCATCACTACTTCCTGAGGGGTGCAGCCAAAAAATTTAAGTCTGTTACCATAACCCACAACTACAACCTGGCAGCTCCTCCTCTCAGGTCCGTGCTCATTCTTCAACCTACCTGCCTTAAAACATGTGTTTGTAAATCAGCATTTTATATCTTCATTCAGAATAAAAACCTACTTGGACCAGCTCCTCCGGATTCAGCATCAGCTTTCCCCTGATTTCATCTGAACCAGTAAGGGCCATTTGTCCAGCCATTCTAATTCTGTTTTTTCTGTTCAGAAAGAAACAACAGTGGACAGTTATTCAGAGCACTCAATGTCTTGTAAAAATGAACATCTTAAACTTTCTACTGAGTTCTTGGAATGTGAAGATGGGAGTCTTTAATATATCATAAATTATTATGTCTGTTTGCAGGTTGAATAAAAGTTTCTATACAGATAAAAAAAAGTGCCAATGAAAACTTTAAAGTCTTTTAAAGACTTTAAAGTATGAAGGTTTTGGAAAATCACAAAACCTTCATACTTTTTTTTTGCAGATATTCATCACAAAACTCATTTTCAGCACTTCTTTCAGAGATTCATAAACAGTGTATTTTCAAACATATCTACAACAGCCTTGCATGGTTTTGTTGAAGAACAAATAATAAAACCAGTTTTTGTGTTTTTGTGCCAGGGTCAAAGATTCGTAATGCATATTTGTTAAGATCTTTTTGATGTGCAGTTTTACAAGGTTTTATTGTACTTTTGTACAATGAGATCATTTGGAGCTGTACAAAGAACTGGAAGGTTTTCCATCAGTGCAACCCACATACTCATCTCAACCCACAAATGCTTTGCACTTTTTAAAGAGAATTAAACGTTACTGCCAACAGCAGTCACAGCACAATGTTACAACGAAAGAAAAAAGTCCACGTAACATAAACTTCCCTACTTTTTGTGCAAAACTTTGTAATAAAAAAATAATCTCATTAAAATAAAAAGAAACTCCTTTGTAAAATATTAAAGAAGGGCTCAAGGAAGACTCTTTAGCCTTATGAATATATGATAACCAACAGAAAAAGCAGGATTAAATGGCAGACTTTTAATTGCATTTGTGTAAAGCAGTGTACGAAACTGACAAACGGAAAATAAAGAGGCCCATGATGACCCTCAGTAGTAAATACTGTGTCCAACTAACCTTCTCTCTGCCTGACAGCTATTTTAACAATGTCCTGGAAACAATAATGAGACTTCAAAGAAGGAACACCAGCAGCAATTAACTTAAGAAATATGTCAAGTTCCTTTGTTGCTATCACTCTGTAGCTTGATATGGTTACTTACAAAATGGCTGGTCTGCAGATTAAGTGAAGCTACTCCCTGAAATTCCCCGAAAATTCAAGAAAAGGTGCTTTAAAAAGGAAAGCTGAAGGCAGTCAAACCCGTTGTAGAGCTGTGTTGTTGAGGCACAAAAAGTGTGGATAACATAAAACAGGGAATAGTAATCTTTTCTCTTATTGTGACCTGACCGGGGCTCGTTTTCAACTGTGTGATGAGAACTCACAATGGGCACACACTGATTTGCTTCAGTTTGTGCAATCTAAGTGCTCCCAGCAAGAAAGAAAACCAAGAGTTCTTGGAAATAAGCTTTCAAGAGCTTTGCAACAGAGCTTGACAGGCAAACGTTATTCAAAATCTTTTAGCTATCAGTAGGTGAGGATGTTTGTGTAGGGAAAAAGACATTAAAGAAACTATTACACTAGATGTAGTGCAGACGCTGGCCATTTTCATTGAATTTGGACCCAGAGAAAGATGATATCTGCTACATTACTTGTCATGTTACAAATTAAGGCAACACACCAGGTAATTCTATTGCGCTGCTCCTGCTTACAGCATTAACAGGAAGACAAGTCCAAAGCAAGGCACATATGTTTTGAAAGACATTCATTATATTTAATACAATTGTTTTCTCAGAGCTCTAGTATTGGAAATGACTTGATATAATGTAATAAAAATACTAAAAGTCAATCCTGTTTACTCTTGATCCGATTGTTCTGCAAAGATAGCCACATTTATACTATACTGTTTGTATTATAAGACATAAAATGAGCTTTTGTTGAAAATTGTGTAAAGTTGATATAATTTTCAAGCAAAAATTGTCTTCACGAAGCCATGCCGGAGGATATAGTTTGCTGCCACAAGGGATAATTTTGGCCAACCAGATCTTATTTCAAAGTAGTGTTGTGGGAATATGGTACAAAAACACACAATAGCATGTGATAATGGTTTGTACGCCTTGTGCCAAAAGTGTCTGGCTTCTTATCAGCCAGGCAATGACACAATAGAACTTGTTGGGCTTGTGGGCATAAATAGGTCAGAGCTATTCTTGAAAAGGCAATGTGAGATGAAGCGTCCTAATTAACATGAGCTCAAGAGGTCTTAATTGTGATTTGCTGTGATAGGAACCCCTTCAGTCATAACAAATTACACTCACACAGCCAGCATCAAGGAGGGCTTTAAGTGTCACATTACAAAAGAAACTGGTGGCAAATGCAGCAGGTTATGGCTGGGAAAAAGGTTAAAGACTGTAATCAGATGTGATTATTCATCAGGGAGTAAAATCGACAGGCTCGGTTTTAGAACTGTTTTAGAAAAATATTCAAAAATGCTGGCTCATGCTGCCTTATACTATCATAAACAGTTTGAATTAACATGTGCCATTAAAATATTGTATAGTAAAGACAGTAACCTATCATAGTGATATGACAATTTTCTGAAGAGCAACAGCTGAATCTATGAGTTTTGGAAAGATTCTGACTTGGAACCTGCTTTGATTCACAATCTGTCTGTGAGCCTGGTAAAGTGAGCAAATAATTATTTTCCAATCTCAGAATGTTTGTGTTGCTGACTGACAGCAGGTTTTGAGAACAACAAATTATTTAATAAATGCTTTCATGGAGCTTGCATGCAGATCACATTTTGCCAGATTTCTGAATCTCCGTACCAATGTAATTTATTACTACCTCATGAATCTAATTTCAGACATTGCTTTGCGTCTTATGAAAACTCTGCTTTGGTCGGTTCAACACCTTGACCAACATCTCATCATCTTTATTTCCGTTTCATCTTCTCCTCTTTGAACCTCCGTTGCACCATCCACCTCCTGTCTGACCTCCACCTGCTATGTCAAGCACAGTCTGCACCTCAAGCTGGGCTAATAATGAATATGACAAAAAAAGAAAGCATCTCTCCTTTGCCTGAACAAGCAAGATTGATAGGTTCAGTGAGGTCAAGTGCGTCTGCCAGGCAACAATGTAAATTGAGTTGAGTTGATAAACTTACTTTCAGAATCAGATTTAGTTAAAACCAAGTAGACTGATTCAACATGCTTCAATTTAAAAAGACAGAACAGCAATCAAAGTGATAAACAAAAAGAAAAAATGCTCTCTATATAATGGAATCTTCTGCTCATATACAGCTTCTTGCAAATGTATTCATGCCACTTAAAACTTTTCACAATTTTGCATTAGCACTTTCAACATATCATATTGGCATTTAGGGTGGTATATTTATAAAAACATTATACAAATAAAATGTGAAAAGTATGACTTGCATATGCACTGAACCACCTTCAGGCTACTTAATAAAATACCCCTAAATGTCCGGCATAAGTTATGAAGTTATGGCCCTTGAATGTCACGTAAGAACTAGACAGAGTTCTCCTGTGTATTATCTAATCTCAATATGAATCCAGCTTTTCTGAAAAGACCTCAGAGGTTTGTTAGAGAACACCAGTAAACAAACAGCATCACAAAGACCAAGAAACACTCCAGACAAGTCGCAGAGAAGTAAAGCAGGGTTAGATCATAAAAGGATTAGATTTTTAAAGGAAGATCACGAGCTTGCAGTATCTTAGCACTGTTCAATCCATCACCTGAAGTGGAAAATGTAAGGCTAAATTGAATTGAAACAACAAACCATTGGCGATCTGGCCATCCATGGAAAGCAATAATAAGAAAAGCAGCCAAGAGATAACTATGCAGAAGCTAAAAAGATGCACTGCTTAGCAGGGAGAATCTGTTAACATGACAACTTAGTCATGAAAAAACCATTGTTGAAAGAAAGCCATACACAGTTGTAATGCATCCATAGTCTTTCAGGATGTATTTAAGAAGGGACTTTGGTCAGATGAAAACTAAAATATATATTTTTTCTCTTATTTTTTGCTTTCTTGCAGGCACAGGGAAGTTGGTCAGAATTGGTTGTACGATTGATAAGATAGATACAGAGAGGTCCTGAAAGAAAATGGTTTTAGACCAAGGCAGAGGTCAGTCTTTCTGCAAGAGAATGGACCTAAACACACAACCAAACATGTAATGTAATGGTTTAGATCAAAATGTTTCCATGTATTCTAGAAAGTCCAAACTTAAAACTTGCTAAGAATTCATAGTAAAGCTTGAAATGTGATGCTCTCCATCTAATCTGACTGGGTTTAAACTACTTTGTGAAGAAGAATGAGTAAAAATGTTTTTTTTTTAAACAAGAAGATTTTCAGTGGTAATTGCAGGAACGGAGGGCCCACAGAGAACTGACTCAAATGCACTGGATTATAATTACAGTTACATGTTCTTTCTTATCAATAACTGTATAACAATTCAGAGCTGTGCATACTTTTCCGCACTTCACAACTGTCCACTGCTTTATTTTGGCCTGTCACATAAAATGCTTGGAAAATTCCTGTGGTTTGAACTACAAAACAGGGAATCTGGAATGTAGGGGGGTAGGAAAAGACAAACAAGCATAATAAAAAAATAACAAACTTGTTCAGCAGTAAAAATTATTATTTGTACCATTTAAACTAGCAACCAGGTGTTATGTTGGCTTTTGATCCTAGTTGTGTCTGCCAAAGGGATTTTTACTGTCAGACAAGAACTAAGCATTTTTGCTGGTCAATTATTACATATGTGTTGGGCAAAAAAAGCTAATTACTTGTAAAACTAGCAAAGCTGAACTCCTACTTCTTTTTCATGCATCACTCTGCTCTTACTCTGCAGTAATTCATAATGATGGTGTTTATAGTCATTATCCCTCTCACGTACAGAGGAGATTTCCTTTAGTGGCATTTTTCACAGCTTTTGCACAACAGTGAGTTCTGTTTAGAGAAAGTCCATCGCAAATGTATGTGTTTTTCTTTCTTTTCTAAGTCAGCACAGTTGGATGTCCTACACAGAAGCCTTTACAGCCCATGGCTCAAACTAATGGATTTCAATGTACAAAGGATATAGATTTTAAACAGTCTCTGAGTTATGACGCTTGGCAACTACAGTTGCTTTGGAGGGAAACTAGTTCGAGTTGCTGTTCAGAGACAAAGTGAACAAACCATGGTGCAATTATTAGTTCTATTGATGAATTCATCTTTCAAAAAACTATGGTAAGTGTTCATAAATATGAAAGTACTTCATATTTGTACTTAAACTATTAAGAATCTAAGTGGGTGGTCAAGAGCAACAACTATGGTGCTATCCTGCCTGGTTTTAAAAAGGTAACGGCAAGATTAGCTGGACAATGAAACATGACATTTTACATTGTAACTGTGCTACATTACCTGATCATCAGCAGCAGCCATCTGCATCCAACAAGAGCAGAAGCTTTACTCCCTACAGTATTCATGTTGGTGTTTACAGAGTGTCAAAACGGATGGCATTTGCAATAAAACTAATACATTTTTAACAAAAAAGTCAATATGAGAAAGGGTTATGAGGTCATTTCTAAACAATCAGGAGCAGAAAACACTCAGGGCATGCACCAATCTGCCCAGCAGTGGACAGGTCTGCAGGTTCACTCAGAGGTCAGAATGTAAAATGCTGAGAGAATCCGCACCTAAGACCAATATATCAGACTCGACATGCCTCAGTTCGCAAGTGAAATGTTAAAGGTCATGATGGCATAGCTAAAATAAGGGATTGAAAAAGAGAGCTTGTTTGCTCTTTTTGCCTGTAAAAAAAAAAAAAGACAATGATTAAAAAAAAAAAGGTAATAAGAAAACTTGGTTGTAGTGAATAGGTTTGCAAAACTGCATTTTTAATTTATAATGATGAATAAATGGGTAAAAGCCCCCATAAACCTGTTTGACAACAATAGATTTGGTTTGGCTATGAATAAGTATTAAGGCCATTATTAACAAAGTCCATTTTATTGAAAATTACCCAGTCGGAACATCACCTGATTATCAGGAAATAACCAAACAGCTCTCAGTCTTTATCAGTTATTTTATGAATACTTACTTGTTGAGGTGCAGCATTATAGAACAATATAAAACAATAGATGACGTAGTGAATTTGCGCACTGGCGCAAGCAATACACACAAACAGAGAATAAACACAACTTCTCTCCAAAGATTGATATTGATTAATGATACATTTTGATGGGTTTTAACTAAATTTTAATGAAAAGAGGAATAAATAAGTCACCAGAACAATATAATTATTTACTAATACGCATGATTTGCTTCTTATAGGGAAATGTGCTGTAAAGAGAGTTTACAATGTTGCAGAGTCAGGCAAAATGTCCTGTTTCTACTTTTTAAAGGTCTCATATGAGTGCCTATTCTGTAATGCCTTGTCAACACACTGAAACTAATTGGGATTTAGTTTGTGGTGCTCATATCTCATTACACCGTCACTTGTAGGATGTGATGTTTACGTGTTTGCCTCCTTTTTGCGAGTGCACATCTCTCCCCGGACAAGACAAAACGGAGATAATCCAAGAGAGGAGGTGGTTTATTATAAATCTGCTCACTGAAACAGAAAGGATATAATTTGCTGTAACAGGTACATTGATTGCTTAATGAACAAGAAGGCTGTAGCGTAAAGGTCGACTGGCTTAACATTAGTGTGGCACATACAGAGGAACACAGCATTTACCACCTACTGTTTCTTTCCTTCATCTTTTTGATGAATAATACATGTATACTTTTGATTTTTTATAAAAGTCTTCATTAAATGGTGTAACATATGTTTTCAGTGTAAAGCTGTGACACTTCTTTCTTGGATCATGGACATATTCAGTGGATTCTGCATTGCTTTTGTAATTGATAATTTTAGAATTGTTACCTTTTTTAAAATTTTGTGTTACTTTTTTGCCTTGCTGTTTGTTGTCTTCAGTATTACCAATGTATTCCTTTTTAGACATACACTGTTATAAAGATAGTAAATGTTACATACATCATACCTCTATAGACTTCTTGCAAGGATGATTTGATACTAAATCAGAGGAAGCTACTGACTGCGGAAATTAGTCAGCTTAACACTGTTTAACACCACTCACATGGCGAAAATTACAGCACTGTATTGCAGTATATAGACTGTGTGTGTTCGTATGTGTGATTTGATTTTATGAGTTTATTTTCTCACAGATTTATTAAATAAATGTGTGTCTACCTCTTTTTAAATGGAGTTATTGTGTTAACTTAGGTTCGGGAGCTGGGCCACGCCCAAACCACACCTCTAACTTTCCAGGCGGCCTATTTATACTCTGCTCATACACTCAACTCAGTCTGTTGTGTTTCGTCAAACGTCAGACCCGTGACTTTTGCTACGATTACAAGCCTACAAATTCAACTCACCACTGAAGGCGACGTGGCTGTCCAGCTCTTCCCTTCAGATTCGGACGATGATCTTCAATGCTCCATCTGCTGCCGAACTTTTTCCTCTTCCAGTAATTAGTCAAGCTCCAAGTCGCAAACGCCGTGTTCTCTTTCATCTTTGCTACTCAAGCTCCGGTTCATTAGCGCCATTTCAACATCCGTCCGAGGCTCACCTCCAACATCCCAGTCCTGTGACGTAAAACGCTAAGAGACGTCAGACATCAGGCTCGTTCTTCCGGGCCACCGCCGCCTTCCGGAGTCATTCAGCCAAACAACACCAACACTTCCACATCTCAGCGCTCCACCGCAGGCGTCTCAACTCGTCCAGGTCTCAAGTTCCACGCTCTCTACAGGAGAAACAAATCCCTTTTCAGCCGCTCAGTCAACAACGTATGTTTCCTCCTCCAAAATATCCGGTGAGGGCATTTCCGACACCGGCCCGCAAGGAGTTAAAGGAAATACAAACAAAATAACAAACCAGTAGATCTCTATCGGAGCGTCAGGCTCCTCCCGGATCTCCGCGGACTTCCAGAGTCTCTCAGCCAAGCAACACCAACATATCCACATTTCAGCGTTCCTCCTCAGAAACTCAACAGTCAACAGCTCCACCACCGAAGTCCAAACATCCCGGGCTTCCGCTTCTTTCTCAGTGTCCGCTTCCTCCTCCAGCATCTCCGGCGACGTCATTTCCGCCCCCACACGCACCTATTCCGGACCTCTACTCGCACCGATAGCTCCCCTAGTGGGAGCCAGGTTGTATTACACTCTGCCTGCATCCTCTCTGTTTGAGCTTCAAGGCTCTTTTCTGTACCGTCATTTCATTTCCATTCTCCCAAGCTTCACAAAGTATGAACATTTAAATATGTTTTACTTTTTGTACCTTAGCAGGACAGTAGTACATCTTCACTTGTCTTAAAGAACACTGATACCAGTCTGAACAGTAGTGATTTACATTAGGTTTCACTTTATTTACAAACCTACTAAAAATCTCTCCTTTGCTCCCTTCTTCTCTCTACATACAGCATCTTTTTAACATACATAATCAAAGCTCCCCCTTTTTGTGCTATTCATACAATAACGCAACAGGGAGTCAGTGTAGGGACTTTAGAACTGTAGTGATGTGCTCTATCTTCTACATTTTAGCAAAACACTAGCAGCAGCATTCCGGCTCAGCCACAGCTGTCCGATTTATTTTAGTCTTCATCAGAACAGAACCAGTCTTCTTTATCAAGCCGTCGAACCTTTTAGATCCCTCCTTCCCTTCATCAATAAATCTTTAAACGTATGTTTGTGGTGTGGTCCATGCTAGTGAATGATCTCTTGGTTGCTTCCTTTTCCAAACCTGAGTTCAGGTTTGGAGTTGTATCATACTTATTACAATCTCAGATGATGGCTTGAACAGCGCTCTGAGAGATGTTTAAGCTTGTTGGTGTTGATTCCCAGCCATCCAGCACATGATAGTCCTATCATATAGCTTTGGTGTGCTTTAAATTTCTCCCCAATGTTCTCCCTGACCATTGGGAGAACATTGGTTTTTATGATGCTGGTTGTTAACCAATGTTCTCTAACAAACCTATGAAGTCTTTTTTTAATTTATGCTGAGATTAAATTGCACACTGTTAATTCAGTGTCCTCCAAAGGCACAGGGTTGTATTTGATTGTGTTTGGGGGGGCATTAGAGTAAAGGGGGCTGAATACAAATTTATGCAGCACTTTTTGGGTTTTATTTGTAATAAAATTTTGAAAACCATCTATCATTTTTCTTCCACTGTACTATTTTGCACATCATTTTGCACAGGTTTTTGTTTTATCCCTTAACAATCTAATAAAACACAGATGTTTGTTATGTGCAGAAATATATAAAGGCCCAGACCTTTATTTTGTTAAAGAACACAATCCCTAAATGTGTTTTTCATCTGGGTCTCTTAACTAAGTACCATTTTGACCCTCTTAGGGTAAATTATACCTGAAATACACACACCCTAATGCAAGTAAGATCTTGAAGATTTTAAGCTCTGCATAAAAACCTTTAAATATATATATTTTGCAGTTCATAGTGAAAACTACATTTTAGGTCAAAAACTGTGTCATAAGTCGTTTGACACAGAAGCTTGTCCCAATTTAAAGTTCACAAACACAAATATTGAATTTTCAGGTTGCACCACAACCTGCATGTGTACAAACCAGTGTTCAGAAAGAAGCGTGACATGTGGTTCTACGTCATCGCTGCTACTCGGGCTGAAGACTGGTGCTTAGTTATCGATTTACTCTCCTAGAACAGTTTTTCTGTCTTTATAGGTTTTTCAGAGTGGTAAACTAGAATGCAGTGTTTTCTGGTGGTGGGTTGTTCAGCTGTGTCAGCATTTGTACGTCCTCCAGCGTAATATTATTTTGTTCCCTGAAGCACATTAGTCTGCAAAAACAGAAAACGGCTGGAGTTATTCATTGTACTTTGGTTAAAATGTATATATATTTAGCAAAAAGAAAATCCCATTGTTCTGTTGTGGTAAGAATACTCATAAGATGAAAGAAAAATATATTGTTTGTTTATTAAGTGCCATTTGTTTGTACAGATAACCTTGCTAAAGTACTCACTGTTATTTCTAAAAAACCACAAAGATATATTTTACTGGGATTTTATGCAACATACCAACACCAGTAGTGTTTTACTGTAAAGTGGAAGAAAAATAATTTATTATTAATTTTAATAATTAAAATAATTAATTATTAACAATTTTAATAATTAATGATTAAAATCTTTAATAATTAAATGAATGATTTTAATTATTGAATTAAAATCATTAATGTTTTTAATTTAATAATTAAAATCATTAAAAATATGAATAATGCAACACAAATTTGTATTCAGCACCCTTTACTATAACATCCATCCTACCAATTCCCTTTACAAGTCACATTATTAGTAAAGAATATGCACTTCTGTGCAATTCAAACCCAGTCTAAATATAGTTACACAGTTGCTGTTCAATTTGCCAGACATTTTTTTTGTCTGTATGGTACACTGACTGTTGTCTACATTTTTTCATTAGTTTTTACACATTTTACAAAATCTTTTGACTTTTCACACACCTTTTTATGTACTCCAACTTGAACAGGGAGTTTCCCCTTAGTTATAAAAGGCAAAAGTAAACTCATTGTGTGCTTTACAACTAATTGTAAAACCTAGGAGATTGATTTCTCTGTGGATAGGATGTAATTTACTTTATGAGATTTAAATAGCAGTACTCAGCCAATTACCGCAGAGTTGTGTAACTGTTGAAATAAGAATCAAGTAAAAGCTTTTTTCAAGTCAGAACTTTTTTTTTTTTTATTATTATTATTTAAAAAATATTCTTAACATTTCAAAAACACACTGAAAAATACAATAGTTTCATAACTAAAATAGCATATCAAAGGTTAGGAGCAAACATTCAAGAATAAACTCATTCATCTCCCTCCAGAACTCTGAAACAACCGCAATAATCATATTTTGTTATCTTTACTACAGTTCTTCGTAAGTCCCACTAAGCATCCTGGATAGTGCTTTCTAATATTGTTTCAGTGTTCAGAGTTCATTATCTAAATGATACAAAATGCGGTTTTCTCATCATTCATCTCAAGCTCTTTCCTGAGTCAAACAGTCTTTTAAATGCAAAAAGCACCAAAGGAAAGGCTATTCTTATTTGTATTATTATTAATGTTCACAGTCTCTCTGCACTTGCATTGCTTTGGTCTTCACAACTCAGAGTTGTTGCTCACATCCCCTTTTTGCTGTGCTGGTTTAGAGCTCTGTTTACGCAGTACGGGATGATGCTGACGGTGACTAGGGGAACGGTTGCGCTCTTGCAGAAGGAGAGCAGGTAGAAGAGGGCTGCAGTGTGTGTGGGAGGCTTGAAGGAGTCAAACAGGTGCAGCAGGAACAAAGAGCTGAGAATGCATCCCGCTCTGGCTGATGCACTGCTGCTCTTTTTGGTCTCTGTGTACAGTGGAGAATGCAGGCCCAGGCCAAGGCCAAAAAGCGTACCCATGTTGCGCAGAAGGCTGGCGAAGGGCGTGGTGTCCAAGTGGACCCATTCTGGTCTGACACACCACTTCTGGGCTTTTTCTAGGGTCCACAGAAGATCCACACCCACAGCTTTGAGTAGCACGTAGAAGCCCACGGCGAAGCTTGTCAGGAAGAGTGTTGTGTAGAAGTACTTCTTCATGCTGGCGCTGTAGATCCACTGAGTTCTGTTGAAGGCTTCAGCCACAATCATTCCTGGAAGCATTAAAGCACATTAACTATTAGGCTTGATTGTTAGTGACTATCTCTTTAAGATCCTGAAAGGTTGTACAAGTTCTCCACTGACCTGTTATGACTCCAGCAACAACCTGGTGGGGGAAGTGAGCAGCAATGAAAACTCTCGACAGGCAGACACACACCTGAACTCCCCAAAAGAGGGACCACAGAAGAGCCTTCAGATACCTGCAAGACCACAACAACAACAACAACAAAAAATCAGACACGTAATTCAGGTAATTGCTTTGCTTTGCCCCAAATATCAGCACTCCAGGTTAAAATCAGCCAACGGAACCTTTTGATGCAATATAAGAATTCATCCTTTTATCCTTTCCATATCACCAGTAATTTATCTGCCTGAAAGTAAAAACAACCCAGGAGTAACACCCAGTGTGCAGCAGAAGTCAATGATCAACCACAGTTAGAACAGATAGTATGTCCTGAATGATAAGCTCCTGATAGAGGAAAGTGGTAAACAACTCAGACGTAATGGGAAGGAAAAGGGGGGCTAAGCTAAAATAGCAAGTTTTTTTTATTTTATTTTGTCACTTACCAATTTGTGTTTGATTTCATGCTTGTCAGAATGGCAAGGATGGAAGTCACAAGAGTGTAGTAGACTCCTGCAGCTCCCATAGCGTGTCCGGAGGGACTGCCTGGATTTACAAAGACAGAAAGCAAATATTAAAGCTATGAAATACTCCAGCTCACAGAAAGCTAAATTTTTCAATGCTGATAATTGATCTATTGAAAAAAACTAAATGTTATGGTGTTGACTCTGTTGTATTTCTTCATATTCTTTTGTTAATTTACGATATGCATCATTATTTTGCCATATGTTTCTCATTTTTCTTCTAAAAACTAGAGTAAAAATATACGTTCTGCAAATGAAGGTCAAGAAAGAGGGAAAAATAAACTTAAATGTAAACTAAACCGTATCTTAATATTGTCCTCTGTGATGTTTTAGGTTCATTTTTCTTATAGTTGTTTTATTTTTGTTCTTTGTTTTCTATGTTTGCATAGCACTTTGGTCAGTGTGGCTGTGTTGTATTTTAAGTGCTTTAAAAATAAGGTGGCATAGTAGTGGCATACTAATTAGTATGCAGCCTATTAATTTTTACTTTGCAAAATAACTATTACTAAATTACTATTGATAAATTAAACATCTATGAATAAGCATAAAAAAGCTGCTTTAAGGAGTTGACAACAAAAAGGTGTGAAATGTGATTATGCTTCTCCAAAACACCTGAATTCTTACAAAAAAATTTTTAAAATAAATAATAATCAAATTGTACATAAGGAAGTAAATGTGTGTTCAGTAGCATCCCTCACCTGGTCCAGTCTCACAGGTCATTGGATACTGTTCAATGTGAGGGCGATCAGCATCTGTGTAATAAGCCGTCTCATGGACCCACCAGTACGGCCTCTCTCCAAACAGAACCCTGTTGAGAGGAGAAGAAACACAAACTGTGTCAGAAGCCATAAGAAAAATTTAAACATAGTTTTGGCAAGTTCAGATAAACATTCAGCTCACCATTTAAACACCAAGTTCAGCCAGTCCCCGATAACAGCCACCCAAATGAGTTTGATGCCGACTGAGGGCCGGAGGTGGAACCACAGCGGGAAGAAAATGAAGAAGGTGTTCCTGAGGTCTGCCGCCCAGGATACCCAGAGAAACAGGCCCTGTGCGTCCTTGTAGTTTGTCTGCAGGTACCGGGTGCTGCTTACCCCAAAACCTTCCATGGCATCCATGATATCAGTGAGCATCTTAGCCTGCAGGAAGCAGAAAAGTCTCAGCCTGCTGCGTTGTGAGTGAGTTGGTTCAAAAAGAGAGGACTGTTGCTATCAGTGACACAGCTGGTTGATTTTATACCCGGGGACCCACTGCCCCAACGCATGCTCACTCTGATCTTTGGACCTTACACATGTGTAATAAAGCACTGGGAGTTTGGGAGGTTCGTCACACAAACAACTTGATGAGATAAAGGGAAAACAAAAGGACAATTGGAGTATGTCCCACTGAGTCACAGTACGTCAGTTCAAAGAAGAGGTCAAACTTGTGACCTATAGAAGGATTGATATTGGCACTTTGCTGAACTTCTATCTTTATGTTTAATTAAGTCCAACTTTTGCTTTTCATAATTGTTGAGTTATGTAATTGTTCTTTTGATGATTTGGGCGAATAGATTTCAGACGGAGCAACCTGTTTGTGGATTACATAAGAAGATCAAAGATTAAGCGATTGGCTTTGAGCTGAGCAGAAGAGGAGGGAACACTTGAAGATCAAACTGAACAAATGACATCGGGTTATGCATGAAAGTCCAGATAAATGGGTATATTTAATAAAATAATCTGTGTAGTGGGTTCATAATTAAAATGAAAAATTTTACATGTTTTCTTTCTGAGATAAACATACTTGCAAGACCAGAAATGACATGCTATCTTCTACTGACTCTGCATATTAGTGACTTCAGAGCTTTTGACCTCAGCGCTAATTTTGATATGGTAGACCATCGAGGTCTTATTTCACAGATAAAGATGCCTCCTTGGGCAAATCCCTCGGAGTAGACCCAGAATTTGTTTTAGGGACTTTATATCAAATCTGACATTTGAATGCTTTGAGATCCTCTAGAATCTGACTGGAGGATGTATGAGCCCCATCCAAGCATTGGGTGCATATATTGTACTATTACTTGCACATATTTTTCAAAAGGTCCACACATCTGACTTTAAAATCCTGTTTTTATTGATTTTATGTCTAATTCACAGGCTGCACAGTTAATTGCACTGTTGCCATGCAGAAAGAAGGTCCCAGACTGGAATATTTCTATTATTTTAAATTGTATTACTGAATTAACTTTCCTTTACTGGCTTTTTTACTCTGACTGCCTGCACATTTTAGAATAGATTCTAGGATACAGAAATAACTTCAATAACTTCACAGATCTTTCTACCTCTATGTACTCTCATAGGACCACTGATATCTTTTTTTTTTGTTTTGTTTCTATGTAAAGTTTAAGACATAGTGTATTCAGGAACTTTATGGTAAACTAAATACCTGTACACACTAGGACCTCTCCAATGCTGGACACTTAAAAACATTTGCCAATTTTAATTCACCTGCTATCAAATCTGTCTGAACAGATGTTTTTCTTTTTGCAAAAGTCATTTTATTGTTTTAAAATATTTAATGAGTTGTTCAGAACTTTGGTGAATTGGCTTCATTTTATAATGAGCTTTACAAATACATTTGACACGTGACTATTGGAACCAACTGGTCTCTTTATTGATGGATTTTAACAGAAAGGGCCCCAGGATGGGGTATAAAGGTTAAGGAACTGCCTGTCTGTACTGTCCCAAAGGTAAACAAATCCGCTAGCCTTGAGTAAAGTCCAATGGGGATCGCACAGAGAACGAGCAGACAGGACATTCTGAGAGGGAGCTTTGCAGAAACTGGTCCTTCCACATAAGACAAAGCAGCCCAGATTGCAGCTATCGTCCGAGGTCCGAGGTCTGAGTTGCGGTATCATGGATATCCTTCACAGCTGGGGGGTTGAGCTGACCAGTCATCTGCAGACCAAATACAGCAGGTACGAGGGTCTGTTTAGCCTCGCCTCTGCCGTGGCCGATCTGCACACCACATTCTTCTGCCTGTTTCCTGTGTGGTTCTACATGCGCAAGGACACAGGGGTCAGGCTAATCTGGGTGGCTGTCATTGGAGACTGGCTCAATTTAGTGCTGAAATGGTAAATAAGCTTCCTTTTTAAAAAAATAAAATAAAAATAAAAGAGTCCTCTAAGTGCACATTAACAGCACACTGAGTGATTTAAATGATTTTTAATGCAGGGTTCTTTCAGGAGAGAGACCGTACTGGTGGGTTCATGAAACCCAGTTTTACGGAGCAGGAAAGGCCCCATCACTGCAGCAGTTTCCTATCACATGTGAAACTGGACCAGGTAAATATGCTGATCACATAATGTCTGCCTTGTTCTTAAGAATCAACCAATCATTGATTTCATTAATCTAGCACAGTGAACTCCAAGTCTGCTTAATATCTATGTAAATCATTGACAGAAGGTGACTGTATCTTCTGGTTTCCAGTCAATGGATATAATATGGAAGATTTATGAATGAGTTCTCAACTCCCGTGCCTTTTGTCCAGTTGCACTGGTTTTTATCTTTACTTAAGCAATTCACAGATTACCATTTGCGTTTAGACATTATAGATGGTAGTGTAACATCTTGTGTAGTATTGAGATTAATTAGAATGATGTAAGAATAATTATGGCAAAACTGAAGTACACTTTGTTATACAATACTTCTTGTGTCTTTTTTTTCCATTTCCATCAAAATAAAAAATAAAATAAACAACAAAATAGAGAAGATGATTGAGAATAGTGTTGCAGTAAACATTCGCAGAGATATATCAAAACTTTCCACTTACACAACAGTAGGATTATCGCCAAAAGACCATAGACATAACTGGTGCATCTTGTAGTAATTTATGCATTTCAAAGGAGGCATTTGAAATAAAAGTGAATACTTAAAAGAGTAAATACCCCTACTAAAATGTATATAACTAAAAATATTTTTAGATGACAATCTTATTTGATTTCCTCTAAAAGTAAAATATACATATATGCAACAGTGTTCAATTTTATATTCCAGGAAGCCCTTCGGGCCATGCTATGGGTGTAGCTGGTGTCTGGTATGTGATGGTCACCGCTCTGCTTTCAACTGCAAAAGAAAAACAATGTCCCTCTTTATTATACAGGTGAGTCTCTGAGTAATGCATTTGTATATTTCTTCAACGCTATCTTGAGAATGTTCTGGTGCTTCTGATTCTGTATTATTATCCCATTAGCTTGCTGCAGATCGGCTTGTGGACCTTAATGGTTGTGGTGGTGCTGATTGTCTGCATGTCCAGGGTTTTCATGGCGGCTCACTTCCCACATCAAGTTATTGAGGGGGTCATCACAGGTATGATGACAGTCTGAAAAAGTCAAGACATTATCAGTAATACTAGGATAAAACTGGTGTAAATCTTTTGGTCTAAAAGAACATTCACTATGTTTTATATAAACCTTATGTTAAGACCCCACCTCTCATTTATTTTTCAGGCATAGTGGTTGCTGGTATGATTTCCAAGAAGAAGTGGATTTACAGTGCCAGCATGAGCAAATACCTCCTCATCACACTCTTCTTGACTTTCTTCGCTATTGGCTTCTACCTGCTGCTTAAAATTGTAGGAGTGGACCTGCTTTGGACCCTAGACAAAGCCCAGAAATGGTGCATCAAGCCGGAATGGATCCACCTGGACACCACGCCCTTCGCCAGCCTCCTACGCAACATGGGTAGTCTGCTTGGTCTTGGACTGGGACTGCACTCTCCCTTCTACCATTGTGTCAAGAAGAACGCAAATGCTGGTTTCAACATGGGGTGCATTATGATCTCCTTGTTCTTGCTCCATCTCCTGGATCGATGGACCTTTTCCTCAGACAACCACATGACTTTCTATATCCTATCTTTTGGTAAGAGTGCTTTTGCACTTTTAATCCCAACCACCTTAATTCCTTGGGCTCTTTGTAGGATTTGCAAAGGAATGGAGTTGGATAAGAACTTGTGAATAAGGCACTAGTTGTTCCTTTGAAAGAAAACTGGGGAAACTAGCACCAATCACTACTCGTGAGTTGCTTAAACTGTGCTGGAGAAAAAAATAGGAACCAGCTTGTTTTATTAAAAAATAAAAGCTATCCAAACTTTTATAAACAAGCATACATTTTGATAATCAGAAGTCAATATTTTACTTGCAAAACAAAGTAGCAGTGTCTTTTCTAGTTGAAAAGATGCCCTTAGGGGCATGCGCCTAATTATCTTTGAGATACTTTTCTTGGGCCTTAAATGACAAAACAAAAATAGCACTTGAGGTATATACGCTATACCTCAAGTGTAGGTATAGCACTTGAGTTATAGCAATCTATGCTATCTATGTGATAGCATAGATTAAATGCTATCACATTTAATCAATATGCTAGCATATTGATTAAATGTCCCAACCAAAATTTGAGCATCTGTCCCACATTTCTGTGCCTGTCTCCTCACTCTCCCCTCATTAGGAGGAATTAATTAATTATCAAAATTACCCTGATAAGCTGAGCTAAAACAAATTGTGTCAATTTGTTGTTGAGGTAATATCTTCAAAAGTTCATTTAGCAATCCAAAAACAACAAAGATTTGCTTTACACATTGTAAAAATGTTTTAAAGAGTCTTTCAATAAAAAATTCACACGTTAACATGACAAACATAGCTAGCTATTAGCAGATGATAAGATTTTATTGCAATAAGTTACTTAAAAAGTCAATAGTTTTTTTTTTTTGCAGTTGATAATATACACTTTTTTGTAAATGTTTACCAAGGAAAATGGTCTAATTACTTTGCTAAACAGAATTAAGGGACAGTAATAATTTAAGAGTAAGCTGGTCAATTTTACTTAGCTTCTGACAATGGCTAGAAAAAGGGTTTTGTCAGCTGAGGTCACATCTCAACATGTCACTTAAAAGAGAGTCAGCGGTAGTTTATTTTTTGATTGTTTTTATTTTCATTCAAGTTTTTATTTAAGGCGATTTTGCAAGTCGCCAGAATTAGCAAAGCTAACTGTTTAATTTGACGATTCTGTTGTTATCAGGACAAGGAAAAGGTTTGCTTTAAGTATGTTTATTTGTTCATCATATTTAAAAAGAGTTACAAAAAACAAATCAATAGCTTTTTATAGTGAGCAGTTGTACACATTTATTTGTGAAAAAAAATACTTTGAAATACTCAGTGGAAGGGAACTTACAAATACCCTAACAAGCTAAATTAGCTTAGTGTGTGAAAAGGGCTAAACAGTTTAATTTATGTTACATCTTTAGCCACAGATAGTGACGTGTAGAGAAGCAGTTCCCTACCACAAGCCATTTTCAAAGCAAATCTTAATGCATGTTTACACATTTTATACAGACATTCTACAACAACTGAATTCCTTTACGTCATTGCATATCTCACACAAAACGTCCAGATTTCAATCTGTGATTTAATGAATTATGTGCTTTTTCTATAATGATAGCAACAACTAAAATGTTTTCGGGATGACAATAGATTGCTTTGTGTAACGATTTGAACTCTTTGCTTTGGTCATTAACACTGACATCAAGAGGTTAAATGTGTTGATGGCATTAGAAAAGATATTGGAGAGATATTATGTTTTATAGATCTCATAGATTATACGTGTATAGCGTGCAGTCTCACTGATTCCAGTTTGTGCATTTTCCAATTTTCTTTAATAGAAAACACATCTAAGACGTGTGTTTTAGAGAATACAATAAAAGTGACATTGTTTGATGCCCTTAGTTGTTACTATTTGTTGAAAAATAATGTTGCATGTTTTATTTGAGCAAGCAATATCCAGTATTTTTCATGTCTCAAAGAATAATTCTACACCGTTTTTTTTTTTTTTTTTCAAACTCCTGCTATCATTATGTATGAGAATGCAAGTCTCGTCGCATGTTATTGTCATCAACATGTTAATAAAATTCTGTCGTTGTTTAACAGATTGTACCTTCGGATTCATTTTTATAGATCACATTTTTACAACTTTGTATGAATTTAGAAAGAAGATTCTTTTAAGGGAGAATTAACTATTAGTGGCTGATTAGCTTAGCTTAGAAGTCTACTAAAGCATGTCAAGTCATTAGCTGCGAAACTCACCTGTTAAATTAATAGACGTCACTATTTTTAATATAATTACAAAGCAGAGTTTTTAATTGATTAGTTTTAAAGGTCAGGTTACTGAAAACTCTTGAAATGTCTTGGTAACATACAAAATAGAAATGATGATAACAACAATGAATGACAGAGAGCTTTAAAAATAAATCAGTGCCTCAGAATATCCATTTGCACAAAGAGTTCTCCTCGTCTAAAAATGGCCATGGTCCACTGGCAGTTTTCTCCAAATGTTTCAGACTAACAGAGTAATTCCCTGGTTGGAACAACCATTAACCATTAACCAGAGCATGCTCCCTCCACCCTGCAATCGCACATAGTGATTCTGCCTTTCACCACAGCCACGCACTCTTAAGACAGACGGCAGGTCAAGGAGCAGAAAGTGTTGCCTGCCTGGGGAAAGCAAGGCAGACAACACGTGTGTCACTTAATACTTGGCACTCAGTAACCTACATTGTTCAGAGGATACACTCAAGATACTAAAATCAGCATGATTGCAGGACACCTTTGTTCCGCAACGTCGCTGCCTACTGTGTTCTTTAATCTGCTGCTGAGTTGTAGGTCATTAAAGACAAAGATACACTGATTAGACATGTAATAATCATCATTCATAATAGGAAAATTTCAATGAAGATAACCACACATTGTATTGATAACACTGAAGTTATTGCACCACTGAGTTAAATTTAAGACAAGGAGTTTGAACGCACAGTTTACACCTGCAGCTGCCATTTAAAAATGGTTTAAAAAGATGCCCATAGCTAAAAATATTCATCAATATGAGATCAACATTTTTCAGTAATATTTACACAAATCCCATTCATTTATTATATTAGGGTTTGGTTTTTTTTATGGTCCTTTCATGGTATTTTTAAGAAACAGGTCAAATAATCTATAGCTTATACGGTACTAAAACTCACAACACGGAAACAGTGCTGACCTGAGAACAGTGCGTAATAGGATTACAAACCAAGAAAAACATAAAATCCCAGATTTTAAATAGGAACATCATATCTACTTTTTAAAAAAATCTTTTCCAGTTATTTCCGGTGCTTATCTTGACACTTTATGGTGCAACTCTATATTCAGAGGTTAGATATCATGTGAGTTTAGTGGTGGTGTGGGGAATCGACAGAGACAGGCATCACAACTGCGTCAGAGAATTTGTTCGCATCGATTTATGTTTGTATCAGTCAACTCAACTGAGCTGTTTTTCTGTTACACTGTCCTGATCTATCTTATCTCTACAGTCAGTTCAGAGAAAAAAAAAAAAGAAAAAAAAAACTAAACAAATATGAGCTCCAGCTGGTGAGCAAATTTACAACACAGTGTGCCTCACACAGGTGAAATTTGGACAGACTGTTGCCAGATTTAGGACTGTGCACAGTGGCACAGTTGTTTGCAGTAAGAAGCTCCTGGCTTTGAATACTTGATATGGGATTTTCCCCATCCATATGCGAGTTTCTTCAATGTACTCCAGCTCATTTCAGGAGTCTAAAACATGCATGTCAGGTTAAGTAGTCTCTTCAAATTGACCTTAGGTGAGGTATGCTTACATGATTATTTGTCTTTGCGTTACCTTGTGGGGATGGACTGGTGACCTGTTCAAGGTGTAGGACAGACGGGTAAAAACGATCACAGACGGTTGTCTCTATGCATGTATGGAAAGTTGAGTGAGAAAAAATTGTGGTAGAAAAGATGCAGCAAGCAACAGAGCGCAGCCTTGTGAGGATTATGAAGCAAATTCCATTCAAGGACTTAGAGGAGCTTCATACGGTGATGACTGCTGTTTTGAGTCAAAGCTTCAAGAGCCAACACATAAAGAACAGGCTGTTAAAGGTGTGGAGTGAAGGTTCCCCAGTTGGTGATGATTCATCTGTTGCTTCACTGTGTTTCATAAAATCAGAGCAGAAAGAGCCCCAACCAAGAATTCAGTCCATGGAGTCATACTTCCCAGCTGGCCAAGAACTCACAGATAAAAATATTATTTTATTGGCCTGGTGTGATATTTAACTTTTCTGAGAAACTGGATTTTGGGTTTTCACCAGCTGCAGCAAAATCAGTGCAAATGTTTCACTTTTTGTAAAATCTAATAATTAATTAGCTTAGTAGCTATTTATTCAGATGCACCTGCATACATTTAAAACAAACATGTGAATATGAATATTTTGATAAGATATTTTCTCTGATGTCAAGCTTTAAATATAGTCTGAAAAAATCAGAGACTGGAAAAAAAGGATGAATGTGTGGATGGACAGATCAACAGACAGTAGACAAGGAGATAAATGGCCAGAAGGATGGCCATTTACCTCACGGGAGGAAGTCAAAGTTATTTCAAATATTTTCACAAGCTATTCCATCTTATACGTCTATATGTTTAACACAGAATACTAACTTGGATATTTGGGTTAAACACTCTTTTAAGGGTAAGTACACTGAATGTTGGCAACTGTTTAAATATTAAAATATAACCAAGAAACTTTGAAAATGCTTCCATTTTTTATACTTGTAAACAAGGAAATCTCAAGTTTTCCATGAACATTAAATGCATTTAGTGACCCCTACACGTCAAATGGAACCACTGTCTGCTTTGTAACAGATCAGTGATGAACTTCATATAAATTCTCATCTTTTTTTAAATATGTATGTATGTAATATATGCAAAAAGCTACTCTGCCCCCAGCCCCCACACAATTAAAATAGATTCCAAGACATCTTATAAAAACGCATTTTATTCAATAGCATCAATGCCCCATAATGAGAGACGGTCTGGTGACTTAAGCATTTTCACTGAAAACCATTAAGCCCATCGATCTAAAACTTATTCTAATTTTTCCCATCACAACTACAAGGTATAATGTATAACATTCAGAGCAACAAAAAAAAAAATACAGCTTATGTATTGTATTTACTATATATGATCAATCTTTAGATCCTGCAGGGGACCAAAGAAAACCACAAAGCACTGCTGAGTATTTGAGAGCTACAAACGAAATGTCACAAGGTTCTGAAGACAACATGTTTAATTAAAATTGAAAAACATTGCTTTACAATTAATTTCCTCATTTTCTGAGAGAATTTTAAGGGTTTAAAACAAACAAACCAAAGAAAAAAAATTACAATTTAAAACAAAACAAACAAAAAGTAAGAGCATGTGTCCATCTACAATGCTATGAATTCAATAGAGGGCTTGGATGATTGTATTGAAGTTGATGAATGTCTAGTAGTCCTGCAGACAAACCAGAGGTGGAGGCTGAGATGGCTGGATGAATATCAGTACAATGCGTCGCTGTTACTGCTTCGAGGCCTCTTGATCTTCTCAATGTTCTTCAGGATCATGTCGTGTAACGTTACCTTGAGGGGAAGCAGATAAAAAAAAATAAATAAATATTCCGCCAGGTTAAAGGAGAATAATTGAGGTATAAATGGATGCTGATGAAACAAAACATACATATTGATTTCTGAGCTCTGAAACTATGATCTTCAGACTGATGTACTCCTTCTCGTCAATTTCTGTAACTGTGCGCCGATAGTCCTCCTGATTTAAAGACAGAAAAAAAACTTTATTTTTCCATTGACATTCAAATAAACTAAAGTTTTACTTTAACTCCACAGCCTTACATTATTTTATAAGCTCTAACAAGCAAAGAGGAAAAACATTTAAATTTAATGACATTTACTTACCACATGTGGATATTTGGCTATTTTAGAAACCAGCTTTGCCCTTGTGATGTAGTATCTAGAGATAAAAATAACAAGCGTTATGACATCAGATACTCACTGGATCCTATTTATAAAGCAGCATGTTTGGAAGATGTGCAAACCTTGATATCTGGTCGAGATAAGACGCCGCCTCTCCTTCAACGGTTCTGAGTTCAGCTACCGTCTCCTCCTGGATCGACACGCCAAAGTTGTTTCCATCCTCTATCCTGGGGATGAGGAGCTGAACCCACATTTTCACCTACAGAGAGAGAAAAACAACAGTGTGGGATGTTACTAATGGTAAAGTGTCAGCTGGACATTTGGAGGAACTTAGAGAAAGACTGATCCTTAACATTTTCTGTGAAGTAAAATTTGAGGCTTTTTTTTTTTTAGGAATAACTGGGACTTTGATGAGCTTATCAATCAGACATTAACATCCAACTGGAGAAGAAGGCACAGCACAGCAGGTTAACTTCAGATGTAACATTGCAAGTACAGCAGTGTTAGCACCCACTGCTGACTTTCATAGGTAATGCAAGCAAATTGTAATAATTCAAATGTTTTTATTTCCTAAATAGTTTTCTTACTGGAATATTATAATTATAAATCCAATATATTGTAAATGAGTTTATTTTGTAGTTTGAAAATGTATTAATACATTTAAGTAATAATGTAATGATTTAATGTTGAAAAATTGACCCTTTTTCCTTGAAAGTGTGGAGGGGCCTCCAGTAGGCCTTCAGTAGGCCGGTCTCCTATGGTTATAGTTAAAGATGATCTGAAGTCCATCTGCTGTCCAGGTTAACAGTTGTCAGGGTGTATTTGGTGAGACACAGTAACAGAATAATTTGCTTCATGAAATGGTGAAATAAACGCAAAATTTAAACATTTGAAGGTGGACATGAATATCAACTTTCAGTATCGCTTCAATATCCACACAAAATGTTATATCTATTTCCAGTTTCATTCATATTGTGATATGGAAGAGTGGAAGTTTTGGCACTTCATAGTCCAACATGTAGGTGATAAATGAAGGATCATACTGTAAAAATATCTGAGTCAAAATTAAATAATTTCTTCATCATATGAAACAAATCTGTGCATCTTTTTAAAAAGAATCTACCCTACAACATTGTGCCTCATTTCCTCTATAGCAGTGTGCGAGTCAGTGTGGATAGGTAAGCTATTCAATGTTTTGGCGTTTAGTAAATCTTTGTAAATTTATACTTGAAGTAACTTTAATATTGATACATTTCACCCTAAAGAAAACAACCACTGAGAGGGAAGGACGTTGCAAACTTACTGTGTTGCATTTCTCTATGAGTGTCCTGATCTCTGGCTTGACCTTTTCGATGAGCTCAACAAGGTTTCCATTGCACTTCATCATCCCACCTGGCATGACGAAGACCTTAGTGCCGGTCACTAGAAGATGAGAAGCAATTATTAAACGATCAACCAGCACGCCAGATCAGACATATGAGAGGCCATTCACACAGAACTCACCCATGGCATCTTCACCTCCATCTTCCAGTTTTCTTTTCTTGGCATTTTGCTGAAACAGAGAGCAGGATTAAAAGCTGCTCACACTACGGTTCTCGAGGCGCCTGCTGAGGAAGCGGAGCTCCGAGACTCACCCCTTCCAGCCCGTCGTGGAGGTTCGAGATCAGGATGGGGTCCGGTACGGTCAGGTTAATCTCCGAGTGAATATCTTTCAGCTCACTGATGTTTATGCTGGGGTCCTACGAAGTTTAAACAGGATTAGATTATTGTAGAAAAATGCAGTGCGACTAAAACCTGGAAGGAAACAGGAGATTAGACTCTACATGCCTTAATAGGAATTAACTGGTATTGAAGTTATAAACAGATACGGTTAAGAACAATGTTCCATCAAAATGTTTCAAAATTTTAAATCATCTTAGTAAGACATCAGAATGACAAAAACAAAACAAGCAGATTCTGATCTGATGCTGATTGATTGATGCATCTCCACTTGTGCTACACAAGCAATCTGATGATACTCACTTAATGAGCTATTGCTAAAATTAGCAGGTACTCTATGTTTTTTTTCTCAAGTGTTTATACCAAAGTCAGGCTTTTAAATGTTTTAACATGGTCATTATAGCTTTAATGACCAATATTAGACGTGTGGCATTACATCTGTCATCTGTACAGTAGGAATTGTTGCTTTTTTGCTTTAAATGATAAATTCACTTTAAATGTTTATATGAATACAGTGTTACAGTGAAAGAGCTCGGCAACGTAAGGATATTTTTGTAACTGTGTGCAATTAAGCAGAAAAATATGAATTCTGAATATAAAATGTGTCAATTTAATTACCAAACTTACAATAACAAAACAAACTTCAATTAAAAAAAACAAAAACAACAACAACAGAATCTTACAATAGCTTAGCGCAATAAAATGTGAGAAATTGCTATGATAATAGTTATAATCAGTTACAAGAATTGTTTTCTTAATTTAATTTCTTAGTTTGTGTTCACATAGGTACTTTGTTGGTTATTTTAAAAGAAACAAGAAGATACCAGGGATCACGTCACATTCAAAGCAATTTGAACTCTCAAATTGCAGTAAATTATAATTTTTCTAGAACCCAGCATTCTTTGTGGGCACAAAGTTCATGAAAATTATGCAAGCCAGGAGGCCATTTATTTATAATTCTAAAAAAAAAATTACACAAATGATGAGTCTCTTTAGGTGGTGGTGGGGATATGTGACAGTTATTAAACTAACACTATGCAACAATTCATGCACAATTAATAGGAGTCACACAGGAAACTGAAGTAATATTGCTGTTTCTACTCAAGTCATTTAAGGAGCTTCTTTACAAATAAAGCAAAATATTCTAATTATTTTGTCTCTAAAGAGGTGAAACGCTTAGCTTTTTTTTTTATATTGAAGGTTAATTCCCTTTTCTCCAGATCAATGGATGGCACACTGCCAACACTTCACCCTGCTGCAGGCTGATAAGTGGCACTCCTCCTTTAGTGGAGTGTTATGTTCTGGGCTCGTTTCTGCTGGCTGGGTGGTCAAAAGCTCAGTAACATTCCGAGTCCCAAAACTTGTGTTTTTTCACCAATTTTCACTCTGCTAAGGCATTTGTTCATCGCTTAATCCTAAATTAATTTTATATGATTTAGAATATGTATTTTTGAAGATACTTTGCACAAAAAAGGAGATGAGCTCAAAAAAAGTTAGTTTGCAAAGGCTTTCATAAAAACCAGTATTTTTGAAATCGGCAAAAATGTTTTACTGTCGTCTTCCTGGAAAACCCTCCTCCGCCCCCAACAACGTCCCCTTTATTTTTAAGGAAAACTTCCTACTGTAGCTTGACAGTTTTAAATAGTTTTTGTTGGTGCTAAACATTAAAGCTAACGAGGTAAAAAACATAATTATGGTGTAAATCTTTCTACAAACCCCCCCCCCCCCCGCCTCAAAAACACAAAACACTGACTCACCTTGAGGAAGTGATCAAGTTCCAGTAACTTCTTGGGGAAAAAATTTGCAACCAAGTCCTCTGCCTGGAAGAAGGAAACATTTTTAAGAGAAAAATTACTTTAAAACTGGACGTTATATTTGGCAATATCGGAACAAGACACTTACTTCTGCTGTGATACGTTCCCTGAAAGCATCAACCTGCAAACAACAAGATTGGTGATCAACACTGAAACTACATTTTATTGAACCTTGCAAGAACGATAACAGAATGAAAAAATATTTGACCATGTCAGTGTCTGGTCTAATCAGACAGGAACTCACTACCTACTTGTAAGAGTCTCATCACTGCCGTTTTTTTTTAAAAGGGAGCTCTGGGAAGCAAGTTCTTTCTTTATTTTGGTTCCATTGTGGCGGATACAATGTATACATTTCACACCCGAATGTTACTCAAATTACCTTTTTGTCTTTTTCTGCTGACTTCCACACCATCTCCTGCAGAATTTTACTAAATTTGTAGAAATTTTGAATTTTGAAAACGTCAAGTCAAGGGGTTTACAATATGGGTTTTGTCAAAAACTGCCAGCAAAATATGCAATACAATTGGTAACATTTAATTGATTTCACCAATTAGATTATAGATTTTATAAATTATCAGAAGGTACGGTTTGCCAAAAATGAATTTTGGGAGTTTTTCTAAGCAACCTATTCATTATTGTATGCGGAAATATCCCCGTTTTGTAGAAAATATTAATTAACTTCATAAACAAGAAATTGACAACTTCCTCTATTATGGGGCCTGAACAAAAGAGAAACATCTGCTTAAATGAAGTCAAAGCCGGTGGACGCCGGTATAACCATGACTCGGTCACTTAGCCCAACCGAGGCCTCCTTAAGCGCATGTGCTCTCCCTGCTAGGTCTAACTCGTACATTGCTCTATAAAGGAACTCACGCCCCATTTTATCGGAATATTACCGTCAAAGTCAACCAGAACCTCTTTAATCGCTTCGACGAGTGGATTACAGCGGGACGGAATCACGCCGGCTAGCCATCGTTATCTGCTATCAGCCTAGCACACATTCTGAACCCAGCGCGGCTAACATGACGCTACTGAACACCGATAACACGTCGGAGAGCTGTTGACGGGGCTTCCGACGAGGTTTGAATCTCACCTTGGTTTTAATTTCAGTGTCCACCTTGAGGAGTGAAGACATCTTCTGTGATCAAACAAGAGAGTAAAGATTGTCCTACTGGCATCAAATTCTCTTGCTTAAACGTGTGGCTTCTTTTACTTTTCAGCCACACTCTTTGTTTCTTTCTCTTTGGGTTTATCGGCGCATTACAAACCCATCTCAGTGTGGATATCGCCCCCTACCATGATAACTATGAACAACAGGGTATCAAATTCCCTAGTCCCCCATGTCGTTATTGTAAATAAGAATTTGTTCTTAATAGCTCGGCTGGTTAAGTTACGGTTAAATAAAAATCCTGTGCATGGCCCAAATTTTGAACAATTCTGCATCTATTATCACCAATCAGTATTATTGGTGAGTGATGCTGAATCATAACTTTCCATTATTTTACTTTCATTTTAGGAAACAGAAACGGGAAACAATCTCTTAAAAAAATAGATAGAAAAACTTCACCACACCTTTGTAGCCAAAACAAACAGGGTTTTTTGTAGTTCTTGATATGAAAAAAAACCTTTAGATTGAAATGTAAACTTTAATTCATTTCTTGAGTGGATGTTGTTTTTCTTTTTGTGTCCATTTTATTGTTCTTGACTTGGAGAAACGCAAAATAACTCCAATGTTCTTGTACAACAATATATTTGTATAAATGACAATAAATCATGTTTTATTCTACTACCGCTTTATTTTTATTTTAGCTTATTTTATTTTATTTGACTGCATTTAATTTTTTTTTTATTATTTTTTTTGTTTTTGTTTTTTTACACACTCCAGTCCAACAGGTGGCGGTAAATGTAAACTAATTTACAGAAGAAGAGAGGGCAGTGTCGTCATCGTCTACTCGTGACGCAGTTGACGTTGTAAACAAGAGAAGACAGTCGAGGGCAGAAGGGATCAAGCAGGCCGACGTCACCTCAAATGAAAGCCGTTAAATACGCTTTTGACTGCCGTCATGGGGCTCCCCGTCACGATTAAAGTCAATTTTCGCGGGAATGTGAAGAGATTCCTGGCTCAGGATGTGGACAAATTGGAGTGGGAGTCCGTGGAAGCCTGGGTAAGCTGCTGGAGGAAAAAAAGCTGGCGCAGTTTGAGGAAGAGCAGGCCCAGAAATGGCCTAGCAGACACGTAAACAGCAGATCACCTGAAGGACGGTCGATTCGGTCAACAAGATGTGTGCAGAGCTGGTCATTTTAAACGAGAATGTGCTTAGCTTGTTTTGAGAATAAAGCTTTTGTTCCTACGTCCATTTTCCAGCTGTCGATGTGTAACATTTCTCAGCCTGAAATGAGGGTTTTGTTGTACGTGTGTGTGAATAGCTGATTTTTTTTTAAGACGCTGTTTTCTGTGGATTGGATAATAACTCTTTCACATTACATTTCAGATCAAAGCGTCGTTTGGGATCAACCACTTTCAAGTTAAATACTTTGATGAAGATAATGAAGAGGTAAGACTCTCTATATGTAAACATTGCGCTCTTACCAGGAAGTACTAGATCGTTAATATACACAACTACAAAAACACATACAAAAAGAAAAAAAATTTATATATATGTTTTATATTTTTGTATTTTATTATATATTTTTACGTATTTAAAGACATTATGACGTAAGTATATTGTTGATTTTAAAATTTTAAATGTACTCACTGGAGAATGTGATACACATGCTGACCAGAGACGCATAAGTAAATTATGCCAAACGTATTGAAGCCCCTTAATATTTTCTTTGTGTTGTTTTACAAATACAACATTCAATGTATTTTATTGGGTTTTATGAAGTAGGCCAATACAAAGAAGCATTATGTAATTATAAAATGGATGTAGAATGTTTTATTTTTTCTTTCTTTTTTTTTTGTCTTATGGGCTATAACAGAAGCTGTTGCCCATTATTTATTTGCACAACATTTCATGTTTGCCCTACATGGCTTGTGGTGTGCATTATTAATAGTTGGCCTGTTAATGGATTCTTCACCTGAGTTGAAGGTGTCTGCAGCTCCTCCAGAATCACCATGTCTGCTGTGTTCTTTGATCTTTATGTTTGTTCACTTATAAGCCCCTAAGGCCATCAGAAAGCTGTGCTGATAATGAGATGAATTTATATACAGGTGGACTCTTACTAATTAGATGAGCTCAGAAGATAAATGGTTAGAATGCATTTTAATTAGGAAATGTATTCTAACTATGTATTATTTTAATTCAGTTCCAAAATTACATACGACATATTGGTATATCACATAAAACCCTGTTAGAGGACATTCAAATTTTGGCGGTTTGATGTTTTCAGATTTTTTTTTGTTTGTTTTTTTTTTTTACATTTCTAAACATTTAAATATTACAGAAGGGTTTTATTTCACATTGTCACATTGAGACAAAGGGTGAATAATGATTGATCAGACCACCAGACAAAAAAGAAAGAATACATAAAAATTAAGCCAAGACAATAATATTAAACCCGATTCCTACCCATTGATGGTACAGTTCATAGTTCAGCCTACAGCATGTCACTCTGCCCCACCCATGTCCTCCTGACGTCATAGTCAGGAACAGTTTGTTTGTTCTTTGTTTTTCTTTGACAACCATGATAGCGCACCAGCATTAGATCAGCTTGTTTAAAATGACAAAAAAACAATCTAAGCTATCTGGGGTGTAATGCCAAGCCACTGATGTTAATTAAATAAGTTCTGGAGAAAGACAAACAGTTACTCCATTTAGTGATTTCTAACTAAAGTCATGTGGCTACCAATGGCTCACTTTAAATAGTCTATGGGGAAATTTTGAAAATGACCGTTAGGTGTATGCGTAATGTTAAAGTGCTAGCCTCGTATACAGAAGCTATAGTTCTGGACGCAGCCGTCCTGGGTTTGATTCCCGACCTTGAGACCTCTGCTGCGTGTGTCCCGCTCTTCTCTCTCTGCCCACTTACTGTCTAGTTGTGAATAAAAACTACATGTGCCAAAAACCAATTAAAGAGGCAGAAAAGAAAATGTTCTATAATCTGCTTGTGGTCTACTGACATGAACAGTGGTTAGGTGAATCCAATACATAACGGAGGTGGGTCAAAATAATGTTTCGATATGAGGAGATAATAATCTCTCAAATCTCATTGAAGTCGACTGATCTTCAATGGGGATCAGAAGCCCAGTAATTGGAAATAGGATTTAAAATTAAATTTTCACAAAATAATATTGTAGCTTGAACAATGTATGAAATTCAAACAATCATATGCATGTTTATGTCCTTAATAAATCAAAATCAACATCTAAGTGAAATAAAAGGATAAGCAAAAGGAAATAAAAAGACAAAATGTTAAAACATGGATACTGGGCATGAGATGTGATAAGAGCCCCTCAGTATATCTTCAAGTAAATATACAACGTTTTAGGGCATCATTGAGCTGGCAGAAACATTGTAAAAATGTGGGAAATGTTCACATTGCTCTTGTTTTTATCAGAAAGGTCCTGACCATTCCTGTAGCTGCTAATATAATCTATCTATAGGTATTTATTATTTGTATAATTTGGGATATAAAGTGCTTTATGTTCTGATAAAGCACTGATTAAAAGAGCTTGATTAAAAGGACTTCTAACTATGGGAAAAGCAAAATTTGCCATTTTATTGGAGCAACTTTTTAAACTCTACTTTGAGACTGGCCCAAATCTAGTTGATACAAAATGGAGGTACACAGTTCACACAGATTCACCATGACTGGAAAATAATGGATTCTAAGAATGTTTCCTGATCTGATGAGTTCTTATTTCAGCTGCAACATTCAGATCATAGACCCAGAATTTAGAATAAATAATGTGAAAGCTTGAGTCCGTCCTGCCTTGTGTTGGTGTTTCAGGCTGCTGTTGCTGCTGGTGGTGTGATGGTGTGGGAGACATTTGCTTGGCATAGTTTGAACCCATTATTACCAACTGAGCATTGCTCAAATAGTACAACCTACTTGGCCTATGTCGTTGTGGGCCATGTTCATCATGACAATAAACTTGCTGTACTTCAGTGTCCTCCCCAGCCCCCATATCTCAATCCAACATATTCCACCAAATTCAGAAGATTTACAACATAGATGTAAAATTTGCCTCCAACTGTTTGTTTGCTATGTTAATTAACAAGCACCAAAATCTCTAAGGAATGTGTCAGACACAGTGTTGAATCAATGCCAAAAATATATAAGGCAGTTCAACTCATCCATTGTCTTCAATTTATCTGAGATTGGGTAACACACTAGGTGGTCCAGGTCTAGTTAAATACAGTCCAGCTTATTCTGGGCGATCCCAATGTGTTCTCAGGCCAAGTGTTGTATATAGTCTCTCCAGTGAGTCCGGAGTCTGATAGAGTAGTCCAATGTTTTCTAGTTGAGGACCATGACTTTGGTCTTTGAGGAACTGACTCTCAGCCTGGTTGCTCTGCATATGGCTAAGAACTGCAAACTGTGGTTAATAGTGTATTTATTTTTGACAATAATGAAAGTTAGTGACTTATGTCATTCTGATCCTATTTATGTTTTCTTTCAGATCTGCATAAACAGTCAAGGTAAGAATAATAATCATTGATGGTTTTCTGTCACGGCACTTGAGTAACATGTTGATAATACACCGACATGTTTTTGTTTTGCAGATGAATATGAAGAAGCAATCAAGGTATTGTAGCACTGCTGGATATTCTTGGAAGTTATTGGCTGAGTAGCACTACATGTTTTATTTGTTATTCCTTAATTATGTGATAAAAGGGGCTGGTAACATAAAGCATGCTGCAAAGACAAGCATTCCCTTTGAACCTTTTAGCAGCCTCTGGTTTCAACGTATTTCGTCTGGATTTCAAGCGATAGACCAACTGGAAGCTGTGCATAATTAGAAAGTGATAGGAACAAAAACATAATCAAGATGGTTTGCTTATAAAAACATAAAAATGAAATTGAGGCAAGCAGTTGTGTTCTGAGTCAATGTTTTGTTGAATTATCTTTGCTTAAGGTTACAGTTGCAAGTCTTTTGAGGTACACTCCTATGACCTTTTCATATCTACATATTGAAATCCTTTCACATTCTTCTTTTCCAAGCTCAGCCAGATTTAATGAATTGGATTTAGGTCTGGACTTTCCAACCCAAGCATGTGCTTTCATCTGAATCCTTGTTTTGTAGCTCTCTGACGGTCAAGTTTTTTTTCCATCTGCTGAAAGATTGTACTTTTTTTGCATGTAGGCCAAACAAAAGTACTCACTGATCAGAGGATTTTCTTCCGCATGTTTGCCTTGTCCACCACATGGCTTGTTGCAAACTGCAGAGTGGCCTTCATATGGACTCCCTCCAGTAGGGGCTTTCTTTCCCGTGAATGCCAGATTTGTGGAGTGCACAACTTGCTATCCATTTCATTAAACTTGACAGTTCTTCACCACAAGATAAAATACATGGTGGTAGAATTTTTTTAGATGTAAAGTCACCAAATGTAAAAAGGTTCAAAGGCTATGAACATTTAAGAGTGCACTTGTTTTATGTAACAGCACAATAAAAGCAGCTTAGATGTGTTTTACTGCAAAAACTTTCTCTTTGTATATGTTGTCATTCTTGTCTTTAATTTATTGTTTACTGTTCATTACTGACCGTCTTAGAGTGCAGAGAAGCAGGGGAACCAGCTGCACATGAATGTGTACAAGATGAAAGGCCAGGCATGCGGCGGTCCTCTGAAGGCGGAGGTGAAGGAGCTTAAAGGAGACCTTCGACCTGCTCCACCTTACCCGTCAAGAGTCAAATCCGTGGACAAAGGCACTCAGATCACTCCAGAGCGAGAAAGCGTAAGAAAACCCGTCTTTTGTCTTCTTACAAATTTTTTTTATTGGTTATAATCCGTTGACTTTATGCAAAAAGGAGTAGTCAGTGAAACGACTCCAGTTCTCTGCATCTCTGTCTTTTAATATCTCTTATCTAACGTTTAAGATGTGATTATATTTCTGGTTCCTGCTTACAGGTAGCAGTAAAAGAAAACAAGGGGAATAAACCTGATGATGATCCTCCTCCTATGTGGTTCAGATCGTACATGGAGAAGGTTAGCATAACTGAGGAAAAAAAAAAGATTTGGGCAAAACATTTTCCTCAGACTATTAAAACTTTATTTTCTTGGGTTCTAGTTTAAGGACGAAGTTGTAAAGGAAGTGGTGGAACGGATGTGCAACGACTTCTCCGGCCAGTGTTGTACTCACAAATCCTCCGACGGGCTCCAAGAGGACTGTGGGGCCATTGAAGGACCTATAGGACCCCGACCGGGCCCCTCCACCTCTAACGGATCGCTCGGGTACACCCCAAACTGCAGCACCTGCAACAAGCTCACCTCTGAGGGGGCTTACAAATGCAGGTAGGCAGTAGGGCGGGGCGGTCGGGTGTAGCGGATTGATATGTCTTTGCTATCAAAAATAAGTTCTGAAGGATGAATTTGATTCCTGCAAGGGGATTTTCAAGGTAATTGATGAAAGTAATTCCAGTGCTGGAAAAGGGTTTTATAGGTTTCTTCTTTATTGTTATCTTTAAATGTTTCAGATCATCAAAAAAAGTTAAATCAGTAAAAAAAATTACTTGATAAATAAAAAAAGAAATAGTTTTTGAATAAGAGGAAATAAATCTCTCCAAACCAACACTGTGCTATGTGACAATGTAAACCTAATAGCTGACATCACGCGTTAGTGTTCTCTTCTTTGCGTAATTGTTAAAATTCAGCCCTATCCATGAATTCCTTTAAATTGGAGCATGGTGTGTTGCTTTCTGATAGCTTTTTGTCTACTTCAAGTTTTCAGACAGGATATATTAGGTGACTTCTTGATTTTTGCAGACCAGGCAGTAATCAGATGTGGGTATGATGGGTGGAATTGAGCTTAGCCCTCCTTTTATAAATTACAGGTAATTATTAATTTATTATGGACAAAATAACAATTTCACAAGTTAGCTTTTTAAATAGCTTTCTTCTTCTTATAAATAAAACTATTACTTAAAATAACTATTCTTATCTGCAAAAGCGGGTAAACGCTTTACCCTCCACTGCAAATATGTAGGAAATATGCATGGACATTTTCAGGGAGATTGACCTTCAACCTTTTCTGTTACCATTTTTTTTCTTTCACACTTTTTTGAACATGCATAGTGATTTTTTTGTGCTGTTTCCTTGCCAGTGTGTGCCCATCCTGCATCCTGTGTGAGATGTGCAGACACAGCCACGATCCGAGCCACAGCCTGGTGAGAACCAAGACGCCTCTCTCCATCCCCGAGCATGGAATGTCGGGAGAGTTTAGGTAAACCTTTAAAAACTGAGGCTCATCCAGCTACTACTTTCTTGATGTAGATTTGAAAGAGAGTGCTAGTTCCTGCTGTAGCATCTACATTATTAAAGGTGAAGACAAGGCAAAATATGTGTTCTGTTTTTTTTTTTTTTTTTGGAAAGTAAACTTTTGATAGTCACAAATAGGTATTCCTGATGACATTTTAAACCAGGTTCCCAAGGCGAGGAGACAGGACTGTGCGCAAGGCCGAGAGACAGCGCCTCAAAGCTGAAAGAAGGCAGCTGAAAGCAGAGGTGAAGGAAATCAAGAAGAAACTGAGGCTGGAGAAGAGGGGGATGCAGTGGAGCGGACCCCCTACCTCAGACAGAGTCAGCCTGGCAAACATGGCGTCCACATCCACCCAGTTCCCAGCGCTGCCTCCTCCCGCTGCCTCAGAATCAGCCTCAGGTCCCGCCACAGACCCAGGTCACATCCCAGCCCCGGTCCCCGACCCCCAGGCCTCCAGTCCAGAGTAAGCGCCACCTTGGAAGGGCGTCCGACAGTGCTGGGTACCGCTAGCCCAGCATGGATGCAAAAAGTCTTTTTTTTTCCAAGAAAAGAAATCAAAAATATGCCATCTTTGTAATCTAGTCTGTATGAGTGTTTTTGCTGGCTGCTCTGGGGTGGTGGCAAATGTTGGAACTACCTCAATGTGAAAACTGTTGCTGCTGCTTCATAGATTTTCTAGAAAAAAAAGAGAGAAAAATTTGCTTTTGAGCTGCAAAAAAAAAAAAAAAAAATCTGGGGTCCTGCTTTTTTTTGATTCATAGAGAAACAAAAGAGATGCGTATTATAGAGAAATCAGGGCTTTTTTTCAACAATGCTCTGTACACTTGAAACTAGGGGTCCCGGGGTCTCGCACACGTCCTTGGTGCCCACTATGGCTGCCTTGTTTCTGGATGAAAATCTGCCTGATAACACCCGTCTGGAGCCTGGTACCAAGTTCATCAAATACTGGAAGATGAAGAACTCGGGCACAATCAGCTGGACTTCAGAGACCAAGGTACCCCTCCCACTCATCGAGAGACCAGGCTCCACTCTCCCTCTCTCTCTATGCCCTCCACACCTCCCACTTTACTACTTTTACTCTCCTCTTAACTTGTTTCCTTCTCTTGATTTACTAAAATCTACCAAGCTTACAGGTGCATCTCAGTAAATCTGAATATCTTTCAAAATTGCATTTGTTTCAGCAATTCAGTTCATAGAGAGGGAAATGTATATCAAATATATTTATTATACACAGAGTGATATTTTTTGAATGTTTATTTCTGTATAATTAGATGAGTATGGCTTACAGCTAATGAAAGCTCAAAATTCAGTTAGAAAATCTTTTTTAAATAAAGAAATGTGGGCCTTCTACAAAGTATCTTCATGTGTATGCACGCAATATTTGGCGGAGCATCCGTTGCATGAATTAATGCATCAATGCAGCATGGCATGGAGGTGTTCAGCCTGCGACTCTGCTGAGGTATTCAAGGAATCCCAGGTTTCTTTGCTGCAGCTCATCTGCATTGTTGGGTTTGGTGTGTCTCATCTTCCTCTTGGCTAAAGCAGCAAAACATATCAGCATTGTAACATTGGTACTAATACTGCAACGAAATGCTGGGAATGGACTAATTATTTTCTGACATATTCCAAGTATCATGAAATCACAGTTGGGATGGCAACAAGATATTCAGCTTGTTGGATGAAGCCTCACTGCAGCAGATGCAGTGTAGATCCCCTGATTGCATCACCTAAGATGGACGCACTGGAAGTTGAAGAAGAGAAGATTGTGGAAAAATGTGGATCACTATCACTATGGATATCGTCATTACAATCGCTACCATTGCATGATTTTCTAATTTTATGCAAGCCTATGCTTAACAATACTCTATGGATTATCTGAGGTTTAGGCCAAACACATAAATACCATTATCATTAGAGCAAGTGCTGGTACATTTGGCTGTATGGGCAGGTACCAAGTCCTACTGGACTAAAAATCAGCATCTCAATACAGCTTGTCAGCAGAGGGAAGCATGAAATATCCCGGTAGATGACGGTGGGCCAGAGGACCGACGGCAGCAGATGACAGAGGCATCCTAAATCATCACTGACTGGATCCTGTCCCTCTCTAATCTTTCTCCAGATTCTTGGATTTCCGAATAAAATGCAGCTTTCTTCTGAACAGATGATTTTGCACCACTGTGCAGCGGCCAAGCCTCTTTTATCTTTAGTCCAGGTGAGACACCTCTCACCTGGGCGGGTTAACACAAGGAATGGGAGAGGTGCAGCCTATGTTCTGAATACATTAGTGTTTGGTGGCTCTTGAAGCTCTGACTCCAGTCACAGTCCACTACTTGCGATTCTCTCCCAATCATATCAACTGTTTTTTGTTTTTTTTTTCTATCACACTTTTCCCATCCATCAAACTTTTCATGTAGCAATCCATGAACAGCCAGCTATTCTGTTTATGAGAGTAATAGTTACATGAATGTTGTCTTTTCATTAGCTGCGAGCCATAGTTATCCAAACTAACTAAAATAAAACTTAGAACTATGTCATTCTCTGTGGAATAGATCTGTTTAATATGAGTATCTTTTCTTAAACGGAAACACTGAAAAAAAAAAAGTAACTTTTCAAAAATATTTAAATTTATTTAGAGGCACCTGTATTTATCCAGTGTTGTTTCTCATTTAATCCAGTTAAGTTTATGTTGTGGTTCAAGTTTCTAAGTCTTTGTCTGGATGTAAAATGAGAGTTCAACGACCTCAGTATGAACGCATGATTATTTATTTATTTTCTGTTGTGTTTACTCTGGTTTGCATGCTCTTTGTCTTTGTGCTTTTTCGCATGTGTATCCCTATTTTGTGTTCTGTGTACGTGTGTGTGCGTGCACGCAGCTAGTGTTCATGTGGGGAAACCTCGGCTTGGCGTCGGAGGAGAGGAGGGAGGTTCCAGTGCCCCTGCTGCTTCCGGGACAAGTGGGCGTGGTCAGTGTGGCCTTTGTTGCTCCCGTCATGGAGGGGATGTACACCTCCCACTGGCGGCTGGCGCACTGCGGGTGTCAGTTCGGCCCGCGGGTCTGGTGCAGCATTGTGGTCGACTCTGGCAGCAGCCGCAATGGGCTCGGGCACCAAAGCAAACGATTGGCAAGTCTCATACGCAGTGACAACTGTTTATATGTATATTTAGATTAAATCACTCATAATGTCTTCATGTTTTCCTATCAAGGAACCCAACTGTCCTATGACCTGTTCAGTTGATTTAAAACGGCAGCTCTCCAAGCATTCTGAAGTGCTCAGCCTTCCAACTGTCTACCTCAGATTAACTGCATTTGAAAGTCCTGTTTTAAGCAAGTGGATGGAGAAATCCAGCTAAGACTTGACAGAGAATCCTTTAGCTAACCATCTGCTGTATAGTTTTAAGCTAATTGTGCTTTAGAAATCACCCTGTAGGTCCTACAATACTAATTTTAATATTGAAAACTATTTTATAGATTTTATTAAGAGTCATTGATAGTAACAAAATGCCCAATTATTCATTTATAAGATGATTCTTTGCTTCATACCGGACTTGGATCACACCATGACATTAAAAATTGACCAAGAACATCGACAGTTTTGGAAGGTCTAGATCAGGAGTGTCGAAATGCAGTTCTTTGCAGCTAATGCCCTGCATCTTTTAGATGCATCCTTGCTCCAACACTGCCGAGTCAGATAATTGAATTACCCCTTCAGCATGGCATCAAGTTTGGCAAACAGTCCATTGATGTTATTCGGGTGTGTTGGAGCAGTGATGCATCTAAAAGTTACTGGACATTAGATCTTGAGGACTGGAGTTGGCAGACAGTGTGCTCCACATTATGTGTGATGGAGTGTCAGGGTTCAAAGATTGTGCTGAACTTCCACAAAAGGAGAAGACTGGAAGCAGCAGCACCAGAATACATGAGACTGGTCTGGTGTGGTGAAAAGAGAGCTGAGCCCAAAGATCTACATGCCGATCTATGTTTCCACCCTCATCTGTGGTCAAAAGCTATATGGGTAGTGAACAAAATATTGAGATCGCGGATACAGGCAGGTGACAAAGGGTTCCCCTGCACAGTGTCTGGGTTCTCTCTTAGAGATATGGTGAGAAGCTCAGTCCCATGGAGGAGCTGGCCCAAGCGGCCAGAGAGAGGGATGACAGCTTCTCTACTAAGACTGTTTCTCCCGTGAGATGTTCCCAGATTAAGTGAAAGATGGATGGATGGATTGATGGCATCCTCAGGCCCATGAGCTCGCCATTAAAATGGCTGAAAACAGTTCTGCTGGGTGACCTTGGAACGCAAGAAAAACAAGTAAAGGATTCAGATCTTTAGTGTGATCAGCTCATATCGATCAGTGAGACTTTTGTGTGCATGCCCCCATCTTACTGCACCAGCCCAATCCCCTGCATCCTTTTACACCCCGCTGATAAGCTGACTGCTTCCTCCCCCACAGCATGGCTAAAACTGATGGTGGAGGTGCAGAAACCTCTTTTATACATACAGAATATCCACAGATTGTGAGGATATTATCCTAGTGCAGAGAAGGTCGTCCCTGTAGCAGTAGCATTGTGATATGGCCTTAGAAGCGGCGGCAAAAATACCCAAAAACTATTTGGTGAGTAGATTCAGTAGCCGCTCAATCACAGGAATTCACACAGGAATTTGCAATTTGGTGTAAAGGGGACCTAAATTGGCCGTTATGTAGTAAACCCAACACTGGTTATTCCTCTTAGTCTTTGGTTATTTCTGTGCTTGAATGATTCATAGATTTAAGTTGAAGTTGCTTAACCAATAAAACTCCTCTGATATTGATCACATACTGAGCTGAAAATGTGTAAAACAAAATCAGCCAAAGTCCATAGGTAAAATTATTTAAGTGCTTCAGAAAGCTTGGAGAAGTGCTACATAAAAACAAAAAAAAAAAACTGAAAATAAAAAACCGTGGCTGCTTTGAAGGAAAATGCAGAAAAAATTAAGACTCACTCAGATCTTTAGCAAAGTTAATGTGTCCTTTTTATTCTTTGTATTACAACTTTTGTGTCACACATGAAAAAAGTAAAAAATATAATTTGTTAGGCTTAAAATGAACAGGATTTTTTATTACTTTAAAAAAAATCGGAAATGTCAGCGAAGATTTAAAAGTATTTGTTTGCTTGTTATGGTGATACTACTGACGGCCATCCTGTTTCTGCTTTAGAAGGAGGAGGTGAAGCCAGCAGAGAAGGAGGTGACACCCAAGGAGAGTGGTTCTGTCTTCGCTGCAGACCTCCCCCAAGAAGATTTCTACTTCCCATCAGTCGACCTGCTGACCGCACAGGTGCTCATACATTGTGAAGCTATTTTCTTTCTTGTCATTTTTAAGTCATGCGTTGATCAAACAGAAATAAGAATGGTAGCACAGTTCAGTGTACAGAAAAGTATCAGAAGTTTATACTTTTCTTTTTTGTTACCACTGTTTGTGTGACCATTTACACAAACGTGAATATATTCATATTAACAGTCAAATCTTTGGTCTGTTTTCATGACAATGAGACAATGATGCATTAATATGCATCGTTATTACCCATGTAGGAAAAATAAAACCATTGTGTTGATTTCTCACTGCAAATTTTCTCGTTTTGGTCTCCTTAAAACAGGTTTCCAAGTATTTGTTTTTCTGATTCCACTCATAGTCATAGTAGAAGTGGGCCAATTTATCAAGCAGCTGATTAAATTAGGACAGTGACTTAAATGTCATCATAGTAAACTCCGAAATCAGATGAATCCTGAGAAGCAAAAGGGTTCTAACCCACAGAAGGTCTCATAATAACCTGCTTGAATGTTCATCATCTGTAATGGGGAATCTGATCTTTCAGAGGCTGTGTGGGAGACGGAGCACAATGACACCTGAAAATGTCTCCACTCAAGCAGAGTAACAGCCACAGTAATTTGAATTTTCATTGTTCTGTTTACTTTTTTTTTTTTTTTTTTTTAGGACCTGCTTTCATTTGAGTTGCTGGACATAAATATTGTGCAAGAGCTGGAAAAAGTCCCCAACAACACTCCTGTCGGTGAGTCAAACTGCTGAAAAACTCAACCCTGAACCGGAATATATATTTTAATATTGTTTTTTGTTTTTTTTTCTTTCTGTTTTTGTTCCAGCTTTGACTCCCTGCATTTCCCCCCTCCCCAATGAGTCATCTTTGTTGGAAAGGACGATGACTTCACAGACGAAGGACGAGTCGGAGACCACAGGAGTCCGTAAACTCTTCGGTGAGCCATTCTCTGTTTTGATTCTTTGGAGTTGTGTAATTGGGATAATTGAACATTTTAAACACAAACAGGTGTTTATGTTCAGTGAAACTATTAAGTTATTCTGGAAATGTATTTGGTTATTCAGTCAAATAATAGAAAGTTTCTTTCAAGGCCTGCAATTAGAACCTTTAGTTGCTAATCCCTGCCTTTGTTTCTCTGAAATATACACATGCCAAGGGGAGGTGGAGCGTTCAGCACGGGTTTGTCTCTCCCAATTAATTTGGGCGGCCTGCAGTTACAATTCAATAATGTTGCAAGTTTGGCCTGAGCGCACAGGAGTAGTTGTTATAGATGAACTCTAAAAGATGCAGACAAATTCAAATCTTTAAGTAAATACGCAAATAATGTCCAGTAATGTATTAACTAAGAATTCATTTTTATTAAAAGTGTTTTTTTTTAATTCAGTTTTAATTTCATAATAAATGGGATTACAGATATCCAACAGCAGGCTAGTGCACACCCATTCATTAAATCAGAGGTGTTTTGGAAGAAAGAACAACCCGTATCCCTTCTTCTTGCTCCTGAGAATGAACAAAAAAATATTCTAGAACAAGCAAAAACTCAGACCAGATCCTAAAACTGTTTTATCCTTTATAATTCTGTCTTGTTTTTCTAAGGAGTCAAACTGAAGCCCAAAGACGTGTCGGAGCCCGTTGCGCAAGACGAGGAGAAGGAGGAGGAGATCAGTGGAGCTCAGTTCCTCTGTGAGACGGTGATCCGCTCCCTCACGCTGGAGGAAGCCCCGGACCACAGGCCCCTGCGCCGAGCCAAGCACAGCAGCCTCAAGCCGCAGGGTGAGTCACTGCAATCAGTCCCTCTTGGAGTGTAATGCCAGAGAGGGAAAATTCTGTGTTTTAATCTCTCTCTGTTGAACATTGTTTCCAACTCTTGCAGTTATTACCCGGGGGCCTGGCTTTGGCTTTGAGAGGGGAGTCGGGGTGGAGGAGAAGCAGAAGGTGAAAGTTAAGCAGGAGGAGATTAATGCTGATAGAATCCAGAGTTTAGCGCCGCCTGTAAATACCGTCTTCAACCAACTGACCCAGGGAGAGGACGATTCAAGGCCGGGTGAGTGAAAAAAACAACAACATAGTCTTCCTTTATTTTGAAGCTGGACCATCTTGAACCAGGATTTTTATTTTGGTCGTTTTTTTCCCCCCACTTGGCAGATCCTGAGCTCGGAGCTGAAAATGTAAACCTTAATATCAGTTCACATCAAGATAACGAGGACAAAGAGGTTTTGCATGCTATGCAAAACATGAAGGAGAAAAATTGTGAGAAAGAAGAAGGCAGAACCAGAGAAGACTGGGATGAGGTGATGTTATAAACATGCTTTAAATATTTACACATTTTATCTGACACATACTTTACTATACTTTATTAGAATTTTATGTGAGTAATCAGCAACACAAAGTAATAACCATAATGTCCGTAAACAAAATCCAGTGCGAACAACGAACTGTTAGGGTCAGTAAATTAATAAATAGTGTAATTTATACATTCTTCTTCTCATCAAGTAAATAAATGTATGCGTAGAGTCAGTGTTTACAGCCACGTCTTCATGACTCCTGACATGCTGGATGTCGACTACAGGCCTGAACTCTTCCCTCTGATTTACCCTTGAATCATAAACAAAGTTAATCACAGGTCTGAATTAATATTAAGTCATATTTTTGGCAGTATTTCCCACTAAAGCACTTCATTAATATGTGTCTCAACCAGAAAAACAGAAGCTTTCATAACCCATAATTTTTCAGCACCTATGCAGAACATAAAAGCCTTCATGGTCTTCTGCTTCAGGTCAGCAGTCAGACATCCTCCGTCTCCTCCAGCGACGACTACATTATCGTCCTCCCGGACTGCTTCGACACCAGCCGGCCCCTGGGAGAGTCCATGTACAGCTCCGCCATGTCACAGCCCGACACCGCCGCCGCCGCCACTGCAGCTTCTTCGACCGACCCGGACCAGGAGCAAGAAAAGGACGAGCCCTGCAACTTTGAGCCATGCAGGGAGGCGCCGCTGATGGAGAGGAAGGAAGAAGAGACCATCGCCGTGGAGGAGTCGCTGGGGAACACCTGGCCTCTCCACGTCTCGCCCATCCACAGCAGCGTGAACCAGATGCTGTGCGCGTCCCAAACGCTCGACGCCGTGACGCTCACGCCTGAAGTGGTGCCGCCGCCTGTCGTGCCTCAGCCTCTGCACCCCACACCAGTTATCTACTCACCCAGGTTAGACTGGGACCAGTCGGGACTTAAAGAGCCTTCAACTCTTACCATTGAAATGGAAGATGGTTGCCACACAGCAACACCACCTCGAATGGTTAAATTTCTACCTATGTTTCAGATCGGAGGCGCTGTATCTGGCTGGGGATCCCAGTCCTCCAGCCTGTGAACCGTACGAGCCGCAACAACCACGGGTTCATCTAAATGGTGAGTTTAACCATCATGGTTACTGGATCTCACCACATTACTGATATACTACATAGGCTGGCACATAAAACTAAGAGGCGGCATATTTATCACTGTAAAACCAGACAGTTTACCTTTACCGTTGCCACTCAGTCTGCTGGTTAGACTCATTGTGTTTACATGACTTAGCTGTTCCTCAGTTTTAGAAGGAAGCTAAAACTCAGGAAACGCATTATGACCACTACAGCAAAAGAGGAACTAACGCAGCACGAAGGTTTTCAGGATTTGTTCCTTTAACAAAGAAAAAAAAACCCTCATGTTCTTCATCTAATCAGAATTTTTTTTTTTTTTTTGTGGGTTGTTATTTCCTTTTCTAGTATCATCCGGTCTGTCCAGATCAGCCGGCTCAGCATGCAGTGCCTTTGAGGCGTACAATCCGAGAGCGGGCAAAGCGCTGCAGCCAAGGTGCAAAACAGCAGAGTAAAACTTCTTATGCTACAATTTCTGTGCTCTAGTCTCTTTTCTTTTTTCTTTCTTTCATGCTGCACTGCAACAGAATTTAGTCTGTTAACCTGAGATGTAATTAGTATAATCAGTGAGTGTGACTGTGTTTGCACCAGGGGCCAAGGAGGCATCACAGAGGGACTTGTCAAAGGGGCCCTTTCTGTGGCCGCATCTGCTTATAAGGCTCTCTTCACTGGACCAAACTGTTCCATACAGGTACATGACCCAGAAGTCTGCTCTATAACTAAAATACAGAACTTCAAACATGAGAGCTTTTCATTACTTGATATTATTAATTTGCTTGTTTGATTATTTGCACAAGCAGATGAAAACAGTTTTATTCAAGTCAAGAAAAACTCAAGAATTTGGAAATGAATAGCTGAGTTGCAAGTGTCCTAACGTTAGGCATGGGCTGGTGTGAGATGTGAGCAGTGTGGTAAGCTTGCGCAGGAAACAGCACAGCACCACAGGATTTCTGCAAAAATGACAACAAACAAATTAGAACTGCTTTTACTTAAAAACAGAAGCATATTTTACTGATAGTTAAATAAAATTACAAACATATTTATTAAAGTTATAATATTTATTGAAAAAAATGTATTGTGATTTATTGACTTAAGCAAAAACATTACATAAATACAAGTTAAATTTATTTGTAATTTAACTGCAGTTGCTGATTAACATCAGGGTCCAAACATTTTAAACATTTGTTTATTTCGCAACTTTTTGTTCTCAGAAAGAAAAACAAGTGTTACATTTATACAGAAAATGATTTGAAAATGCTAAGATTAATGTTCCTCTTTAATAATATCCTGATTCTGTTTAGACATATCAGCTAATAAAATCTTCACCCATGAAGTTTAAAGACATTTGTGCTTACCTGTCTGATGGTGTGACAGTGGAGCCAGAAGTGTCAGAATGCACAAAGCTTTAACTCCATCTCTGTTTATATGGTTCATGGTTAGTGAAAAGACGAAGGCTTTAAAGCCAAGGTTAAGGCAAAGACTTTGTCAGGGCCGCACAGAGAAGAATATGTCTGCATATTGGCATGCATTTACACACACACATGCATACAGAGCGGTCATCAAGCTCTTACTTTGAAGGGTACATGTTGCAACATTTTTTTTCTGCACAAAGAAGCAGGTTTGTCCTAAAGTTTTGTCAGTTTACATTAGTTTACTCCAAATAGAGCTTCCAGCATTTCCTTCTGACGTTGCTGTAATGATACACAAGGACATGAACTGATGGCATCTGTACACCATTTTTCTCTTTTTTTTTTATCTTGGTACACCATGATATCCTTAACCAGCTCATGCCTAACCAGAATTTTTGGCAGTACTTTAGGGGTGTAGCCATTATTAAAAAAATATATATGACTTTCCTTTTGTCTCTTACCTCTAATATGGTTAAAATACCCTACAAATGAATGATATTTTTCTTTAAATAGTCTTTAACTCATGATGTTGATATATGTCATGTAAACAATTATTGAGCCAGCAGCAGACATTGTTTTTTTTTCCATGCTTGTGGAGAACAGGCAACAATAATACTCAATGACACATCTGAATACATCAAATTAGACATCAGAGTAGTTTTTGTGCCAGTTTTGTCAAGGCAGAAAATACCTGTTTGTTTCCAAGTATCTTTGTATGTAAGAGGATTAGGGCCACTTAAAAAAAAAAAAAAAAAAAAGAATTCTGACTTTAATCTCAGAATTCTGAGGAAAAAAGTCAGAATTCTTTTTTTTTTTCTTCCAATGACCCTGATCATCTTCTGTACATTTGTATTCCTATTGAAGAATTTCCCCTCCAATACTACATTTTCAGTTGAAGAGGAAGATTATGTCAGTTTCAGATGATGTTTTGCTTCCACTCAAAATCTGCTTTCAACCCCCCAAAAATAAAATAAACTAAAAATAAGGTTGTGTCTTTTTCCTCTTGCTCAAACTGTCTCCCTTCTTGAGTTGTACCTGTAAGTCTGATCTCTGTGGTTGCAGATTTTATTTTATCTTTTTGCTCTCTTGCAGTTTAAAGCGGTAGCTCTGCCTAGTTCCATCCAGTAAAATGTATTTATTTAACTTTTATTTAACAAGGTGCGTTATTAAGAACAAAATCCTGTTTCAAAAACGAGCTGATGAATGACTGTAGAGTGACACAGTTGTCATCATTAGCTTTATTAGGGTGTTTTTAGTAATTCACAATTTACTCCAGGTGATGGGGAGCTACCACTGACCTCAGACAGTTACACACAGTGCACTAATAAGAAAAATATCTTAATTAAAACATATGTTTTAAAACCTGCATATGCACTAATTACATCTCAGGTTAACAGACTACAGCAGAAGCACTTTGTTTTGTTGTTTTTAGTTTTTCATCCCTCCCTTTACAGGGGCTTTTACTCTCTCCATACAACACAGCTTTTACTTGAGGAGAGAGGACGTCCAAGCGAGAGGAGAAGGTGGCAGACATGAAGAGAGTATAAATGCTCGAAGCACATTACATTTGAGAGCAAAAGCTGATTTTAGAGACGGCACACGTTTTTATAAAGATGAATGGAGAGCAGTAAATCCAATACTGAAGACAAGAAGTCTTCAACTGAAAATACATGTTTATGCACTTTGGAAGGAAAATTCTTCAAAATAAGTACAAGTTGTACTCATTTCAAAGTGATGCTCGCACAGCAAATAAACACCTTTGTCCTATGAACATGATTCATTGAGTGTAGATTTACCTTTTATGTTCTTCTCTTTTTCCCTTCCTCCTTGCCTGTTTTTTCTCCCCTCTTTTCCAGCGAGGGATCGACCCAGCCAGACAGGACCCTTCCATGATGGCCGTGCTGCTGGAGATGGGCTTTAAGGACCAGCGGCTCAACCAGCAGCTGCTGAGGAAGCACGGCTACAACCTGCTGCACACTGTCAACGAGCTGGTCCAGATGGCCGAGGAAAGCCAGAATGAAGCTGCTGACCCTCCGCAATGAGCGGATGCCAAGCTTTGTGAAGGCGCCTAGACTCATAGGAAAGAATTATTTCAGCTTTTGAGCTTAATTTAAAAAGAGTAATTATAGTTGGGCTTTTAAATGTCTCATCTTCTTGTGTTTGGATTTTGTCTTTTGTTTTTTTTGATTGCTTTTTCAACATTACACTACACTTTTGTCTCCAAATATATGGAAGAAAAATTGAAAATATATATAATGGCTTCTCTTTCCCATTTTAATTTAGCTTTACCGCTTTCTTCAAATTAGCCATTTACTGTACACCTTCTTGTAAATGATTCTCGTTGGTAGCTTTGTTTACCTGGACCGTTGAGTTGTATGTGTTGGTCGAAAATGAGCGAAAACTGAAATATTGATGAGTTTTTGAAGTGTTTTTCCATAATTTCCTCATCCCTGTGTTTGTATGGCTGATGTAGCTGCTTCCTCAGCGCTGTAAAATAATTGTGCTCTCTTAAGGTCGGGCTAATACAGAGGTGAAACTGAAACTTTTTTTCTGACTCGGTTTTCTGAACCGGGTCAGAAAAGCTAGCTCTGGAGTAAACTGATGCTACTGATGCTGCATGGGTTAAGAGTCACAGTGCAGTAATAAGAATAGATATTTAAGTTTTTTGTTTGTTTGTTTTTTTTTCCTTTAATTATTGTAGTGAAATTTGCCTAACAATGCAATCTTCTTCTGTATCAGAGTACTGTTATTTTAGACGTTGACATGTGGAATGTAAACCAAACTCTCAGAACGGATCACTGTTCAGATTTGGATGTTTTTTGACACCTGCATGATGAATAGAGGCTATTAGAGATAAGTCATGTTCTTGTGGTCTTAGCACAGTCACAGTGAAACAAAAACACAGCTTTGTGACATCTTTTATCATCCCCCTTGCCTGCATTTTCACATGTCTTGGTCAAAAACTCAAAGTGAAACCCAGCAACTTTCAGTTAGCACTAATTAAACTGAGATGTCTCTTAAAACACATTCCTCAAGCTTATGGACCCAAGTATATTTGATTTGATTGCGTTGCCTCTTGTGTGCGATGATGATTCGTTTACCGAAACATGCCTGTCATGTAAGCTGACGTGTTGTGTGTCTGGACTTAACTTTGCGTGTGTGTGTGGTTGAGCTTTTTAGGAACCATCGTTTTCTTATGTTTACAATTGTTCAAGTAAAAAAAAAAAACATGCTCTTAAGAGTGATTCTGAATATATCTAACTTGCTTGTCAAATTATTCTTCTGCAATAGAGTGTACACTTTAAATACTCTTCTCCCAATCTGCCAATAAACTCTTTGCCCATCTCTCTCTTTCCACCTTGACACTGAAAATCTAGAGATGTAGGTCTGAAAGTTGGTACAGAAAATAAATCCTTTAAGAGTCATTTTGAGTTACTGAGTTGTAAATAATTCAAACACGGCGGTGTGAACGGCTGGATAAAAGTTGCCATTATTACTTTTTGTCAATTTAGCAAATCTCAGTGCTTAATATGATACATAATTGTTAGGGTGGTGTTAAATACAGCATAGGTAAAAAAACTAATTCAGAGGAATTTACCATAAATTGTCACTAGTTTGACCCTCTACCTCTGCAAAGTTAAAATACCTTTGTCTAATAGGATGGGTTTATCATAGTTTGCTTTAGTTTAGCATAACTTATTTTATGTCTACTTTAACCTACCTTGCATTAATTAGTTTAGATTTTAGCTGACATTGACCTAGATTTCAAAATGCTTAGTTAAGCATAACACGTGTCAATTATCTTGTCACGTTTTAACACAACCAAAGCTATTTTACATAAATTTAGTCTCACATATCTTAAATTCGTTCAACAAGGCTCAGATTAACATGTTTTAGTATAATTTAGTTGATTATTTCAGCTTAAGTTAAACATGGCTATCTTAGTTCAACTTTTCAAATTAGCTTACCATAGTCTACTTCAGCTTACTTTAACATAGCTTAATATGTTAATAACTTAGCTTAAAATTGACTAAGTTAGCTTAGTCAATTTTAGTTTAGTCAACACAACTTGGCTTTGGTTACCGTATTGTAGGGCATTTTAGTATCAAATCACATGTATTTAAATAGCATATTTAAGTACGACTTAAATAAGCTTTTAACTTTGCCAAAGTGGTGCACACAGACAAACAAATAACAGTAGTTCCAACATAAAAGAAAATACAACAGTAGAAATCGAAAAAGAAAAAGCTCAATAAACGAATCTGTCACACTGTATTAAAAGCCAGCGAGTACAAATATGTTTTAGAAAGTGACTTTAAAAACACCAAGAGTTGATCAAAAGAATTATAGGTATTTTAATTTTTGTTTTTATTTTCTTTTCTATCCAAAAGGGATTGCTTGGGGGGCGGGGGATTGCACAATCTCCCATACTTAGTGGCGTAACACTGTTAAGTACACAAGGAAGAAAAAGTCGATGACAACTCAACCCCCATGTGTTCCTGCGCTTCACATACAGGAACTGATCCGCCGCTGAGAAGTAGGAAGTTATTTCTCCTTTGGTGTTTTTGTTGTGTTGACGCAGCAAAGAAGAAGGTAAAGCACTTTCAATGCGGGTTTTAAAGGGAGAATTAATACAGCAGACATTTTATAAATTCACTCTGGATACCAGCTGGAATTAGAAGCAGCAGCCAAGTGGCGAAGGTAAGAGCGATGGTGAATAAGAGTCCGTCTTGTTAAATGAAAGTCATGTTGTATGCAGCTGGTGGGAGGTCATGTCATTTAATCAGCATTTGAGCCCGATTGGGACAGGGTCTGATGTCCAGACATTATTAATGGGTGGTGGGGTTTCTTCTAATAAAACATGTGTTTATAACATTATGGAATATGAAAGGTCTAATACTGTTATTTTTAGGCTAGCTAACATTCCTGAAGTTCCTATCATTTTTGGGTTTAAACTATACTCGTCAACAGAATAACCGCAGATAAAAGACGAGTTATTATATGAAGTCTGGTACACCACAAGTAAAAAGCTTTGTTTCAATCACCTTGTCTGTTTGTTTATCTTTCACTTGTCAGTAAAATTTAATAACTTACATAAACCATACGTTTATGAAGGTATAATACAGAAAAGAAAAACTATAACTGTTATTAGAGGGGGAATGGAGCATATCTCCAGTTGTTATTGGGCGAGAGTTCGGGTTGTCAGTTCATCCTAGATTAACACAGACTTATTTAATTTATGCATTGGTTATTTTTGAAACGGGCTGTTGCTCAGGGCGATATTCAAACAGGGGTGTGAACAAGCGTAAGACAAAAAATATAACTTAGCTTAAAGTTGTACATGTCAGATTTTTGTGGATTGCTCATACATGCACTGTAATTCCTACAGTGCATACACAGGGTGGGAGAAGGTTTGAATTCAATGCAGATAGACCTCATGCTGGGATTTGACCTAATTGCTAAAAAAAAAAAAAACAACAACAGTGCTATCAACTGCAACCTATATTCAGTCCACTTGAGATAAGTTGGAACTAGTTGCAGGTCTTTTGGAGTATGCCTTTACCAGCTTTGTGCATAGAGGCCAAAAGTTTTGACCTTGTTTCTTTGCAGGGTCATGTACATTGTTCTATATGCCATGTTTTGCATATAGACTATCAAGTCTGATTTTGTGTCTCAGCTGATGAGAGACATTAGAGTAAAAGGGGCTGAAAGCGAATGCATTTAAATCGGAGGAGAAAAAAATTTATCAGATAATTTAAGATGTACGCTTGGCTTTGTCGAGAAGATTGCTGGATCCCTTCTGCATCCATTTGCGTCATAAGGTCTGACATGTGCTGAAGGAATGATTTTTTTATTGACGTTTAAAAGTTTTGTGGGGAATTCAGGTTGAATAGGTAACTAGAGTCGGACCTGATGCAGCTGTTTTTTTTTTTTTTTTGGTTAAGTTTCTTGTTTGTCTTGTTGAAGGTGGACTTTGTCTTTCAGTAAAGTAAAGGGTCATGGCACCACCGGGGCACGGCAGCAAGACAGGAGTGGATCCTGAGATAACAAAAACAACGGAGAATGCGAAAAACCTCAAGCAGGTTCCTCAGTACGGCAGTATTAATGGAAGCTCCTCTAGCGACAGCTGCCCAACGTGCAAAGGCACTGGACGAATTCCCAGAGGTCGGTCTTACTCTTCTGGCAAAAAATCTTTGTTCTGTTTTATGTGTTTTCTGTTTCTTGCTGTAGCTCACTAGAATGAAATGCTGCTCTACACATGGCTTTCATTTCCCTTTCCTCAACAAAGGAAACCATAACTGTTTTGGTGCTTTAACTTTTCCATTATGTCCATTAAAAACAAAACTTTTTTCCCCTTATGTTGTTGTACCGACAGGCCAGCAAGATCAGCTCCTGGCTGTAATACCATGCAATGATGTGCGGCTGCAACCCAGACGCACGTATGTAATACACCATTTAAATGTTTCGGCATTAGGTTCATGTTTATTCTGGGATGTTAATAAAGCCTGTTTTTGCATTTCAGGAAGCTGTATGTGTGCATCTCCATTGGTTTGAGTATTTTGCTTTGCTGCCTGATCCTCTTTTTCTTCTTCCCGCGGAGCGTCACGCTCACGCCTGTGTCCGTGCTGTCAGTCATGGTCTACTTCACCCCAGACTCTGTCGAAATGGAGGTCACAGTAAGTGACGGCGATGACAACAACAAAACTCTAGGCACCCACATTAACAGGAGAAAGGTAGATTTTTTCAGTAATGCAATTTAAGAAGTGAAACTCGCATATAATAAACTCTAGATTTATTACACACAGAGGGTTATGATTCAAGTATTTATTTCTGATAGGAAGTTGATTTTCTGCGTGCCCATTCATCAAACAACAAATGCACTGTATTACAAAAAAAAAAAAAAAACACAAATCGTTTCAGCCAGCATAAAGAGCAATATTATTAGCAATATTGCTTATGGCTTTATGTTGTTAACCACAGCAATAGCAGCAGGTGTAAAAAAGACTCTCTTGGTCTTTTCTGCTTGCACTTTTAGCTCTGTGACCTGAGAGAAGCAGCTGAAAATCTCCAAGAAGAGCACGATGTGAACATGACATAACAGAGGTTGCCTTCCTCAGCACCTGCCTGTTGTTGAGAATAGGTCAAGTTTGACAGCAGAGGGAAGTGTGAAGTGCTTAAAAAGTTGTTTCTGAACGGCTGCTCTAACTTTAGATTTGATAAAACATGGTTGAGCTGCAGGTTCCCCACAGTTAGCCTTAGCCTTTCTTTAGACAATGGTTTCCAAAGCATACACTGCACTTTATTTTCGTTTCTATAAATAAGTCTGAATGGTGTTTTCCTACACCAAAACTTATTGTAGCTAAATTTCCAATTTAATATTTAAACACATGCCTCACAGACTTCTTAAGCTGTCATAGTTTTAAGGTTTATGTCAGATAGGCGGTGTGGAAGGCATTCACATGACAAACAGCAGGTGTTATATGGTGGGTAAAGTCCCGACACTTTTATAGCTGTGCAAAACGTGTTCTGGTTTCCTTCACTGACTGCATGTTTTCTGCTCTAGAATCTCTTCAACATGACCAACGAGAACTTTGTCCCGGTTCAGATTGCTGAGTTCTCCATGCAGGGTGTGGTTAATGAAATTGTGGTGGGTCATACCAAAATAACCAACATGACGGCAATACAGTCTCGATCGAGGACACCGGTGAGTGTCACCCAGGCTAAAAGTGCTACTGATATACAGTGTCGTACAAAAGCATTTATTCCCTTTTTCTCACGTTAATACAACAAACTTGAGTGTATTTTATTGAAACCACACAAAACATGACCTTACAAAAGTGGGGTCAGTCCAATGGACCCCATTTCTTAAGACTGTGGGAGAGTTAAAAAAAAAAATATATATATATATATATATGTATATATATATATATATATATATATATATATATATATGTATACATGCAAAATAATGTGTGTGACAAAAACCTCATACTGCAGATCACACTGAATGCACCATCGCGACATCATGAGGCATATTTGAAAAAATAAGAACTTATTTTAGCTGTAAAGGTGCTAAAGATAATTTATTAGTTTTCTACTTTGCATCCAATGAAATGCATTTTTGGGGTTAAAACATGGCTGACAAAATGTAAAAAAGATCCAAAGGTGATGAACACCTTTTTCAAACCACTGAATAGTGAGCCGAGTCCTTGTCTCTTTACTTCTGGCTTTTCGTGTGCATTGTTCTGGTGTTGCCTTCACTCTGATAATGACTTGTCAACATCAGCGTTAGACTCAAAGTTCTTTATTGAAGGTGAAACACATCAACTTTGAAGCTGTGAGTTTCTGGGCTTAAATTCAATAGCTTTGGGGGGTTTTTTTGTGAACGCTTTTCATTGCTCTTGTTTTTTTCCTATTTATTTTTACATTCATCTTCATGTTTAAAACAAACGCGTCGACTGCTTTTGACAGCAGCTAGATGTTAGTGCTGAATAATGGGAGGCTGTCCAATCTGCGTGATGGTTCGGTTTTATAAGATGCGCGACGTGACAAAAATATGAAGCACAAAGAAGTTGGTTTTAGCTTTATTACTTATGGCAGACCCAAAGGTTTGGCAAAGTTTACATGTCCAGAATTTTTTTTTTGTGTGTGTGTCTTGGAAATTGTGTACAAAATATGCATTAAAAATGAAAACTACCGTATTGGTACGAAACAAAGAGTGTGTTAGGTATTGCCGTGTCCTTTGCTTTTTCTCTATATATATGTTTTTGTTTTCTGACTGACAAACTGTTGCGCTCCACAAAAAGCTTAAAGAAATATAGAATTACTCCTCGTTCAGATTCAAAAAGAAAGTCGCATTCAGACTGTATGTCAAACAAATTAAAAGAGTACAAAATGAATCTAAATGTCTCATTTTTTTAATCTTTCAGGCCAGATGTATCCCATATAAACCAGGCTATTTACGATAGCACATCAATCCCTGCGACTCTGCTGTGCTTGTCTCTTCAGATGCCCATCAGCCTTTATGATTTCTCTTCTAAAAAAAGAAAAGAAAAAAAAAAACGTTTGCATCGTTCACCAACTCCTGTGTTTTGTGCTCCGGAGGCTGGACCACAGCGAGATTCAACAAGTGAGATTGTGGCACGGTTGTGCGATACAGTCAGCGCTTTGATATATTAGCATGCATCGGTGTGGTCTGCGCACGCAAATTAACTTCCAGTTACAAAACACAAAGACTCCGCAGTTTTCCAAACGAATTCCGTCGTGATAAGGAAATCTCACAGTGAAGGGGGTGATAGTGAATATTCAGTAGTGCAGTGTCATTTTCGCCAGTGGACCTCATACATAATGCATCTAAATCATTGGATTTTTTTTTTCTCCTCGTTTCTGGGCTACAATACATTTTTCATCAAGTCAGTTAAATATTAAGCACTCTTATGTTTTCATATTCTCTTCCAAGGGGGATTTCAGTCCATATTGTTTTTTTTTGTCCTATCGCTTGAGTGTCGTCAAGGCTTCCTTCGGTGCCTTTAGTGGTTGCAGTGTTTGTTTTACTGGGTAGATGCTTCATCGGTTAATGCTGAGACAATGATCGGCAAGGCAGAGAATCAATTCCAGAGATCATCAAAGCTCAGGGGCCATTGATTAATGAGAGGATTCGCCTCTGAACTGGAAGTTTGGCTTGCTCTAGTTTATTTGATTGGAATTAGGGCCTGTGAAGCTTCCCCCACTGCCTCTGCTCTAAAAATGAAAAATCAGCTTTAAGTAATATAAAGATAAGTAGCTTGTTGCCAAGAGTGGTCAATTTGTTCCTTCATGTCCTGTATTTTTTTTTTTTTTTTTAAGTTTTATTTGTTTATTTTTTGTTCATTGCCACTTCCTGTTAACACAATGTCAAGCATTAATGATGTGAATTTATGATCCGGACTTGTTACACAAGCGCAAGAAACATCATACAGACAATCGTAAAACAGGCAAATAAACATTACACTTTTTCGAACGCCGTCATCAAGCAAATACGCATCAGATATGTTGAGCAAGTTTGCATTTACTACTAATCAAAGGCAGCTCTAAACGGGTGGGGGTTTTTAGCCTTAACTTAAACGAACTCAGTGTTTCAGCAGTTTTGCAGGCTTCTAGAAACTGAATGATGCCTCTTCAGCGTCAAAAAAAAAAAAAAAAAAAATTCTGTTCTCATCCGGACTGCGGCAAACTAACAATCCAACAGATACATCATTCCGACCGGCTAATATTAAAAGTCCACTGGCTGAGAATGAAAGTGAGCAATTTGCGTCCATCTTTAAGACACTCTCCGTGTCTCAGTTCAGTGGTTGCAGACTGTCTGTCGTACCGGGATGTTCGCGGGTTCATGACCAAGATGCTCCTGCTTTGCAACGCCGGCAACAGCAGGCAAAATGCTTTTGGTAAAAGCTGACTTAATGAGGTCAAAATTAGCTTTAGAACAATATCTGACCTTAAAACTCTGACAACACACCCAGATAAAAGCAAAAATCAGTCCAGCAAGTAAACATCTGTACGGGGAGCCATTCAGAACAGACCCCAACCTGAGCCCAGAACACTTAATTACCAGATGTATGAAGCATGGAAGGCTTTTGTGGGCACAACTGAAGGCCACATCTGGAAGAGCCTTTGAATATAGCCAGCCTTCATCATGGGCTTCAACTGCAGCCTTCCAAGGATGCATCCCCTGAGATGAGACAAACAAACGCTTTGTTTTCATAAAACACTGGCAAAGAAAATAAATAAAATAAACAACGCACGAGTTCATTGTGGGTTGTTGATGTGAAACGCCGTTATTAAAAAACCCATTCTTGATTGAGAATCATGTTTCTTTAGCCTATCTTTTCTAAAATGACACTAGATGTGAGGGAGAGAAACAAACAAACAAAAATAAATAAATCGTGAATCCGTTTGGTTTTGTTTCATTCCACTCTGCCAGTTCATTTGCCAGCCAGACGTGGAAAACACATTGCTTAAACACTATCTCCTCCTGGCCAAAAACAGTCACCACCTGGACGGGGAAATTAAATAGGAACATTTAACTGAAAACGAAATGCGGTGATCATTAATTTTCTGTTGGCAATGTGATCCCAACTAATGCAGTGTGTCTTTTTATTCCCTTAAAGAAAAAAACAAAGCACACCCATTCTCGGTTACTATTTGCCGTAAAGCACTTGTGTGGTACTTTTTTATTTCCATTTTTTTTTTTTTTTTTTTGATGAGGAATGCATTGAAAGATGCATTTCACTTCTGATTGTCTGTGTACAAATTGAGCCAAAGTCACACTACCACAGCCTAAGGTAGGCAATGTTGCTATTTTACTGCATTGAAGCACTTATCTCTGGAGATAATGCTGCAAGCTGGCACTATGGGTATTTTAGTGTGTGTGTGAGAGAGAGAGAGAGAGAGAGAGCAAGAGAGTGGTGGAATCAAGGGAAATGCTGTATACTATAGATTATTTAATGAGGTCAGTGCCTTAAAAAGCTTGACATTTCCAGCAACACCTCCAACAAAGTGTACCAACTTGCTAATGCTTTTTTTTTTAGGGCTTTTCTCTGAAAACCATGCAGCCAACTAGATGAAAGAAAAGTCAGCATTTTAGTTACTAACAATGAGTCTGCTGGCCTTTTTTCCTCCCTTCCCCTTTCCATTCAAGGAATGAGGACACAAGTGCCTCAGTGTGTGTTTTTTCGAATTGTTCTTTTTTTTTTTACACGTCATTGTTTGCGTACTCTTCCCCCCTCCCCACCCTGCCCAACCCCTCAGAGGCCTCATAAAAGAAGTTAGTCGTGAGAGAATCTTATTCATTAGTCATCAGCATCCTTATTCACAAACAAAAGGGAGAGATGAACACCGAGGCATAAAAGGCCTTCAATTAAGATAGAAACATTGAGGTTCATTAAGCAATGAGCGGGACAGTGAAAGTGACCGTCTATCAGAAGCAGAGCTGAAAAGCAAGCGCCAGAAAGCAACACAAGTAACACCTATGGGAATTTTCTATTTTGTTTTGCTCTGATCTGTCTGTAGTCTTTGTTAAATGTTTAGTCTGACCAGCTTTTATGTGCATCTTTACAGCGGTTTCAGCCTGTTTGTGCTTAATATGGAAACCTACACCGACTTCTAATTCGAGGAAGCCAGGAAAGCTTAGCATGTGAGGTTGTGAGGCGATGTCAGTGATGATGCCAGCATGGTGCTAAAACATTTGCATATTTATGTGTACAAATGTGCTAGCGATCTATATTTGGTCCTGGCGGGTAAAGAGAAAAAAAAGAAAAAAATACTATTTTAAAGCATCATCCGCTGTGTGTGTTCTGAAAGTCCTCAAAGTTTGTCAGGACGTTGCTCGGTTTTAGTCTGGGGTCATGTCAGTCACGACGGTAAAGAGGACGCCGATAGGTAAGATGGATGCAAAATCGGAATGCAATGAGGAAGCATGAAATACGGGCGAAGCCGCATGCTTGTTAGTGTGATGCTACCCGTTTTGAAACCAAAACGAGCCCTGACCTCTTAACTCCGTAGACTCAACTAAACACCTTCAGCATCCGACACCAAAACATTTGATTATTTGAGTCCCATAACTTGCAAAGGTATAACCTTATTTTTCCTATACATTTTACAGCTTCTCAACTAAATTGTGTTCTGGGGAATTTAGAGACTAAAAAAATCACCTCAATCAGTGGCTTTTCTGCTACGTCGGACAACACAGGTGAGCTTTTGCGCCCCACCTATATCATATGACTCAGTTTGCCAGTTCATAGTTGTCCCTTCCTTGGGCCACCGTTGAGGGATAATTACAATACTCTAAACCTAACCCGCATAAAGTTGAACCTTTGAATATTCACCCCGTCAACCTCTCTTGAGTCTTTACATGCGTTTTTTGGGGTTTTTTTTAAGCTCCCAGCATATCACTTTTGATGATAAAACACTTCCTGCTATGTCCTACCCACTAACAGGAGTCACGATGACGAGATAATGAGTCATCCTCTTCACCTGTCAGCGGTCACAAAGTATTTTTGACCCCTTTAAATACTGCAAGGAGTGATCACCGGGATGAGAAAACAGGTGAGATTAATTGACAGAGCGGCAAAGGTTGAGAGCGGGAAGATAAATTGGAAGAATTTTGCTGAACACGATGAAGACTGAAAAAAGGGACACCGCGACCATAACAAGACATCGCATTTACATATATAATCAATACACATCTCATCACAACACTGTGGCTGCTCCAAATAACTAACTAGCATCTTGCACTCCAGCTTCATAAAAGTGCTTTGCTGTGAAGCCTGAGGAAAAATGTCATGAATGATCGGGACCGGAGAAGAACCGGATGGTATTATTTAAAGTCAGCTCAGAAAGAAGAAGAAGAAAAAAGATTTCTCAACAGATTTAACTGAGATGTTCAATACTTGCTTATAAAGTCATCAGTAAATATAAACAACTGCCCTGGGTTAACATTTTATATTTAAAACAAAAAAAAAAAGTTGAATTTATTCTGTTATCATGTAACGGAACCATCGTTAAATGATTAAAAGTTATTCAACAGAAAAGCAATTTATTCCGTTTTCCAACTGAGTGACATTTTGCCCATCGTCTCTGTGGCTCATTGTACTTTTTTTTTCTTCCTTTTGACTTGTTTTAATGTGCCCTCAAGTGTCAACAACAATGAAGTGTTTTCAAACCGAGTTTCCTTTTACTTCTGTTCTATCCAGACAATGATGTAAATGATTGACGACGATACATATAACACCTAGCTGTTCATATAACATGTTAACTTGTTGATTGACTGACATACTAAGACGAAGCATTTCAGCATGTATCTGCGCTTCACATAAACTCCGTTTGTCTTATAACCATCTTTTAGCTTTGTGAAAAAGGAATATCCAAATTGCATTAAAACCCAGGCAGAGGAAAAATTTCAAAGATGTCACATCCTTCTGCTTAGCTGAACAACACGGAAACTTTATGAGTCATACTGTAATCTCAATGGGAGTTCTTCACCATGAATACACTTTGGGTATCAGTTTGATGATTAAAAAAGAAAAAAAAAAAGAAAAAGTTAAAGCAAACTCCAATCATTTCCCTTTTGTCTGTGATCATAGGATTCATTTTCCCAATAGAATCTGTCATTTTCTGTACCTCACTATTCCAAAGCATGTTGCCTCAAAAACAATATCATCTTTATTAGCAACATAACGTCACATGTAAAGTTTTAGAAAACTAATACTTCTGTTTTACCACATTTATTTAGTGGGAGGAACAAAACATGCAGAGATTCCCCAGTGCCACCTCTCTCAGCAACCTTAACAGATTTTACAAAATACTACAGTATAGAAGACATGAAAACATACCGTATGGCTAAGATGTTAGCTGGTCATCATATGTTAGAAAATTTAAAAAAATAAAGAAATAAAATTACTTGCGTCCATCCATCCATTTTCTAACACCCTCGTCCCTTACCGGGGTCTGGAGGGGTGCTGGCGCCGATCTCCAGCTAACGTTCCGGGTGAGAGGCGGGGGTCACCCTGAACAGGTTGCCAGTGTGTTGCAGGGCAATTGCTTATGTAAACTCGCTAATATCTGCACTCAAAACACACAATTGAAAACGTTTTAATAAATTAACATGGGTGGATCATTTAGATCTTACCATTATCCTCTTTTTTTTTTTTTTATCATAGTGGAGTACATCTTATGCTTATTTCATGTTGTGCACAAAGGTCATATCAAAGAATTAGCTTTTTTTGCAACTCCAATCCTTATGTGGGCTTTTAAAAATAAATACATGCTAGTACTTTGCACCAAATGAGTTTTGAGAGGCGTAAAAATTGGAGAAAAAATAAAATAAAATAAATATCTGAAGCTTACTGTGAGACAACACTCCTCCAATAAACAGCTAAAGTATTTTTCTTTTACATATTGCCACCATTAGTGACAATAATGGCACAGCAGCCAGTCAAATTTAATGGTAGAATGAGATCCCACAACAGTACAACACCACATCTGTCATCAAAGTGAAGTCTGAAGTCCTGCAAAGTGCTTTCCAGTTGCTTTTAGCATGCGTCTCCGTCTGGTGAAATAGGTCTGAACTCTTATTCTGATTTCCTGGATATGAAAGTAAGTGCTTTGACCTTGAGCTTACGTTACATTTTAAGTTTGAAACTCTAACACAAAACTAACAATGAAAGCAATTAAAAAGAAAAAAAATTATTGATGGAAGCGACTGCTGAAAACTGTTCACTGGACCGACGGAGATGTATAAAATATTTATCCTGCATTTGAAAACATGAAAAATGCGACTTTTCTTTTTTATCTTTCTTCCTCATTCTTATGAATCCAATATCTTGTGAGCGAGATACTGTTGCACCCCTATTGAACACATACGAATTACTAACAAAAAAAAATTAGTTAAGGAATTCTAAACTTTTCTCTCTCTCTCTCAAATGTTCAATTTTCTGTGCTTCGTTCTCATTGTTGTTTCTTACTTACAAACGGGAAGCTCTGCATCAAGTGGTGAAATCACAAAATGAAAGCCTCTTGACGGGCTTGTAGCAGGTGCAGGTGGTTCCAGTTCATTAAGCGATGACATATTGAGGGAAAAACTTGAACGTAGCAACAGTGTTTAAAGTCTACCATTAGCTTGTTTATTGGAATTCTTATGCTGGGAGGCTTGGTAAACAAGATGAGTGTCATGAGTTTAAATACCACTCCCAGTCATCCCAAAGGTAATTACACCGAGGTCAATGAGCTGAGAATGACCCCCCAAACCCGAAAAAAAATGAATGGATGTCAGCAATCAATTTTTCACGCTCACACATTGATGCGTTCACCCCCCCCAAACACACACACACACACACACACACACCCATGCGCACCCCTGTATGCGGCGTTCCCGCCACACACCGTCCGGCCAATCTGTACACTTCACTTCTCCAGTCTGTTCAAACACAACACAGGATCCAAATTATATTTTAATGGCTTTTTTGCTGTTGTTGCTTTTTAACACGGTGGCGTGTTTTAGTGAGCAACAATAAGCTAATGTTGATGTAATTCAAAGCTTCCGGCTGGAGCGCCTCAGTCTCGTAGACTTTCAATAACACATCAAAGTAAAGGAGAACACAAATCTAACTTAAAGTTGATTGTTGCTTATATACATGTCAAACATACTAACCTAAGTTAGCACAAAAAGTGAGAAAATGTGTGCGTGGTAGAAAATCTTCCTCCTCACAACATATTTTATCCCACAAAGGTTTGCATGCACCGCATCAAGAGACACTTTCTTCTCGCTGAACATAAAGCAGACCAAACTTCTCTTGTTTTAGCTCAGTTGGAGTTACCAAAGTCATTTCTATTAGCTTAATGTCACAATAATTACGGGAAGAATGTAAAATTTATTAAGTAATGTAATTAAAATCTGAAATTTATGTACAGGATGATTACTGTTTCTGTAAAGAAGAAACAGTAATCATGTTCGTTTCAGAAAGCGAACACGACACTGAAGACTTGAAAACATCAGTCTGTGTTTAAGTAATCTTTGTGTTTCGCTGGGTGAACTGAGCTACAAAAATAATCAAACTTCGCATAATATTGAGATTATTGAATATCGCTTATATAATACTAACGCTGGTTTTGAAAAAAGAAAAGACTTCTTCCTTTTGTAATTGTTAATATTTACTTCCTTTAGGCAAGAATTCGTTCCTCCCCATTTCAATTAAAAAAAAAAAAATGTTATCTGTGGTTGGCCTAAAAATGAGACATTGTACTAAAAATAGCTCATGAGCAAAGAGATTCCTACCAAAAAAAAAAAAAAAAAAAGAGCAAATAGTTCCAAAAAAAATCAACTGGGCTAAAAAAAAAAAAAAAACTAATAATAAAAAACACACAAACCTTTGTGTTTTTTCCCCTCACATGCTGGTCCCTTGTCAACACCATGGTGGATGTTAAGGGCATAGAATGACGCTTATAATAATAGGAGTATTTTCACCCACTCTAGCAGCAATCAGTGTAGAGAAGCCCTAATCAGAGCTGCTTGACTGCAGAAAGCTTTTTCTCTAACAGCGGCTGTTCTCTATGCAGACACGGGGGGGGGGGGAAATGTGACCCGTCATCTCACGAGTGCCGAGTAGGAGAGGGTGTTTTAATTTTCAGGTACCGCATGCTTTGAATGATTCTCCAAATCATTTCAGAAGAATGCCACATTCTCACACAAAGCACGTAGTAATGCTTGGCCTGCAACATTTATAGTCACATGTTATAATTATAGATACACTTTTAGTGATATTTTCTTTTTATACTACCTGTGTGAGATTTTTATTTTTACACCATTTGCTACTTTTTGAAGCATTTTTCTTCTGTCTCTGTGACAAACATTTCTATTTTTTTTTTTTTTTGGGCTAAGTGCAGGTATGATTCACTCAATAATTTCAGCTCTGCATTATTTAACTGATTCAGAACACAAATAGTACTAGTGCTGTGATAATTGAATGAGACTGTTGTTGTAGATTCAGACAGTGTCATGATTCGTAGTTGCTCGTGTTATGGTCATGACTTTACTTTTGCTCCGTAAATCTTACCATTTTAGTTTACTGATCTGTGTAGTTGTATGGTTTTCCTTCCACTAATCCTCTCTGTGCTGTTTTTCTTTCACTCTCTCTCAGCCTGCCAGTCAGCTTCTCCACACAGTTGTTTCTCCTCCTCTGTTTTCCCTTCTGCTTACTCTCTCTCTCTCCCCCAGCTTCCTCTACTTCCCTCTGATTAGTCCTTCTAGTTCTCAAGTCATTCGCCACGCCTCCCTTATTATATGAACTTGTCTATCCTCCTTTTTTCTCTTTTAGATTGAAGTTGCTTTAAGATGACTGACGTACATATTTGTGTTGGTGTGACGTAAGACGTTAACCGCTCATAATTGCTTAAAGGAACCCCACTTTGAACTATCTGAACAATCCTTTTAATGTCCCATCTACACTTACGTTTATGAATATTCAAACCTTGTCAAGGTCAACACATAGATCACTCACGGCTATCAATATAATCTACATCAAATTATCTATATTGCTCAATGGTCTAATAAAGGAATTCAGATCTTTCATTACCAAATAGACGTTTAATATGTACAAGAAAATTTTCTGCCCATTTTCCCCAATTATTGAATTTTATTCGCTTTCACTTCACTCTAATTTTCAGATTGTTTCGGCATCTATCTTTTGCCAGCAAAGTTTGTTTTTTCCTTAGGCAAGTGTTCAATTAACAAGTGCCTTCAAATGAGACTCAACTATAAGTTTGATTACTTCACAGTTGTCAGGAATGGTTCTTTGCACTTTGAAGACTGAAGGAGTTGCAGCATGACGATCTCTGGTAGTTAAAGTCGGTACATCGATCATCCTGGAACACGCACTTTACTTTTAACATGGCACCAGGGGTCACTACGCCTGGGACGGTGTAAAACTCTGACAGCACCATACAAGCAGAAATACTATTACTACTACTGCCCATGAAATTGTATTACAACTGTCATAATATTTGTATTATTTAGAGTTATTTTGATGCATTCAAACAAACAGGAACGGGTCAGAGTGAATGTTTAAAATTAGTATAATTAGTCACCCGTGAAGTCCTAACCGGGTTTGACGTCAGACTTGAGGTAACGGCGTTTTGGTGAAGTATTTAAACATGGCATTTTTTGCAAAGCCTCTTACAAACATCATTTCAAAGTTGGAGTTGATACATGCAATACTGAGTTCAGTCGCACGCTTAAATACGTGTCTTGTAAAAATAAACATGTTTCCGCCACATCTCATTACTGCTGACGCGAGGAGCAGTGGTATAATGTGCAGAATTTTTGGTCCTTATAAAACATCTGGAATCTCGTCAGTAGATGTTCGGTGGGTAATTGGCCGGGTAGCCTGCCTCAGAAACACATTCTGCAGTGTGTCTTTTATGATACCGGGAGATATACTGACTTTTGTTGCTTGTTGTAAACATTGTTCCCTCTTTGGGGCATTTTGCACAGCTGACTGAGAGAGCGCACAGACCGGTGTCGACAGAAAAGGTTTTTGATGTAGGTAACTCTAGCGATTTTATTAGGCGTTACCGGAAGTTCTGTCAGTTGTGCTGTAACAAAAATTCCAAAGAATTATTGGCATTTCTAGTTACTAGGGATTGAGACTGCACAGTTTGTATAGGACTGTAGGAAAATATGACCATGCCAAGCAGGATATTGATGAAGAAGTAGTGGCTAAAGCTAAATGCTAACCTAAAAGGGTGTTGCACAGTTTCCAAGGAATCTAGAGAGTGTGATTTTCCATATTATGAAATCCAAAAGAAAGTTTCTTGTGACTGGAAAACATAGCATGTTAGAGTGGCCCAGCCAAAGTCTTATCTTGATTTAACTACTATAAACACAAGGATTCTCATGGGGCTTTGGAATCTGAGTAAAAAGGGAACCACTCAGTTTAGCCATTCAAAAGACAAACAGCCACTGATGTGCACTGAAACACGTGCACAGTCTCGATATGCATCAGACGGAATATTGGGACATTTAAATGAATCTACCCACCAAGAAGCCAGCCTTTTTGCACCATGCAAGCTTGTCAGTTCGGAGCGATGTTTTTCATTAGACTGAATCAAACATGCAAAGTCTCCTTACCAAAATGTTAGCGCACTGCATGTAGTTGCACATTAGATTATTAAAATCCTTCAATTTAATGTAAATGTAATGGGGATTTTACCAATATGTGCGCATTGGATATCCTTAATTGCTCCCCGTCTTGTTTCCTGCCACAAATAGGAGTAGTGATGTCATCTCCACTAAGTGGCCAGTGGATAATTTCAAATGTTTTAGTATTACTAAGTCACACCTACATAAACATTTTCACACGTTTGTATGTGTTTGAAACTCTGCAAATATTAAAACACTAATAATGAAAAATGCCATGACTTCACCTGCTCCAAGGCCATCACGCCGCAGCGTACAATACATATAACGACAAAGAAAACTTGAGCTTTTGAGTGGTAAAAACTAGTAGAAAGAAAGAAAATATTTGTCAAAAATAATTGATAATCCTCCCCCACCACCCTCAAAAAGCTTGTGCACTATAATGAACTTCAGACAAAGTAAAATGGATTACCTTGAGATGTGTGACTGTGTTCGTCGTTCAGTCAGCGCGGGAAAGTTCTTTTGATCGATTCAGTATTTAGAAAAAAAAATATTTAATGTCCTTATAGTTGAAATAACCAAGTGAGCATGCTGAGTGAGGATGATCCCGTTCTCATTCCCCCATAAATCAATCCTACATCCCACCGACTACACTTATGTATTCTGAATGTCACATTTTCACCCCCAGTGCACTCCTGCCTCCCCCCCTTCCCCCATCTTCTCCCATCTTCTCCCATCTTCTCCCCATTTCTAATCGATAAGGGACGGCCTTGCACTTGTTTAACCTGCCCGACTCTTCCTCTTGAGTCTGGAGCAGGTGACACGTTCCATTAATAAATAAATAAGCAGGGAGGAACTGGAGCACTCATCACAGCTCGCAGCGATGAGACAATTATCACATGGCAAACAACGCTCTGCCATCATCTGCCACAGTCGGAGAAATCAATAGGACTGGCAGAGGAGATTGAAAAGGGAGAGCAGGGTCTGCAGAAAGACAGAGGTTAGGAACATGGAGGGAAAATATAACGGAAATATTTATGGGTGAAGAGCCAGTGGAGATTTTATCCTTGTACTCACAGTACAGGCTTGCTTCTGATACTATGGACCTCATTAAGTGACCAGTTTCGGTGCCACATGTTGAGTATGCCCATGTTTCAAAACGAACTCAGTAAAAAGTAGAATGTGTAAAAATACATAAAAGGTAGAAGACTTTGATTTTCTCCTAGTGAGGTGAACATTTTTAAGGGCCTCCTTGAAAAAGTGTTCATACCCTAGGAATTATTTAAATTTTTTATACATTCTGTAATGCAGTGAGAAACTTCAATGTAGCTTGCTTGGATTTTAGGAGACGAAAATGAAAAAACTGCAGCAAGAAACAAAAAGGTTTTACTGTTACTAATAAAATTTGGAAAAGTGTGACTATGCTTTGGTCAGCGAAACCAAAACGTTACTTTTTGGCCTTCATTCAAAATGGCATTTATTAGTCAAAGCAGCATGGTGTGGGGAAGATATATATATATATATATATATATATATATATG
>CAEGAE010058705.1:0-16788 GCA_903067095.1 Girardinus metallicus
AACTTTATTCTTCTTTTGGCAAGGTGAACCAGTACAACAATGTAATAAAACAATAAATATAAGAAAATAACAAAATAAAGGAAAAGAAAGACATCAAACATAGGAATAACAGTAACAAAAAAAAACAAAAACAAATAAGGATCTGAATTTATTTGAGAACTAATGCCCCTTTGTTCTTAAAGGGGTATTGTTATGACAGAAATCCATGAAATAAAAAAATAAGTGCCGTAAATTCTGGACTATAAGCCGCTACTTTTTTTTCCACACTTTGAACACTGCGGCCGATAATATGGTGCGGCTAGTAAAAAAAATGTTTGTTTTTTTTTTGTTTGTTTTTTCCATGAATCAGTCATTTGTACTCACCCTCATCAACACTCGAAGAAAAGCATACGATGCCGGTTTTAAGTTAAAGGCAATTCGTCTTGCGATTGAAGTAGAAAATTGAGCTGCTGCACGTCATTTTGGCATAAATGAGTCAATGGTGAGACGATGGAGACAACAGCGTGAAGAAGTGACTCGATACAAAAAGACTACAAAAGCTTTCAGAGGTAATAACTCGTTGGATACCTGCGGCTTAAAATCCGATGCGGCCTATACAAGTACAAAATTGATTTTCTTTCTAAAATTAGAGTGTGCGGCCTATAATCAGTTGCGCTCTGTAGTCCGGAATTTGCGGTGATTTTAACACATATTTAGCCATAAACCAAATGAATTGTTCCAACTAAATACTAAATCAAATAAATGCTTGCCCAATAAGATAATTATACTTATTAATTTAACATTATCACGTTCCTAACATATTTTCAGGGGTGTATAACATATTTTCAGGGCTCTACAGTAGGGGTTGACTGCTTGTAAAGGAACAGACAAGGAGATGAGGTTAGAGGCAGTCACGTAGAAGCCAGAAAAAAAATGCAAAGACAGTAGTTGAGGGACAGGACTGGAGAGGGATGACTGGAAGGACTGTCATCGTAAGCTGGCAGTCATTCTAAAAATAGGCTAGGGGGTATAAGTCTGAGAGCGTTGAAATAAGGGCTTGTGTATGTGTGGACAAGAGGGGAAACAAGTGACTTTTGTAAACAACAGACAGAGTAATTTATCACAATTTATTTATAAAAGTGCAGAGTCTCAAGTTCTAAAGCTGAGTAACTGTAGTCCAGATTGAGTGATCAATAAGAAAGACTGGCTTTAAAATTCATGGAGAGGACAGTCTTTGGTGTAGATTTATTTTATTTCATTTTCTAAGAATAAACATCAAAGTACATTTTCCTGCCTCCTGTATCTGAACTCATTCACATGTTTTCTCATTTTATGTGAGCTATCTGTCAGAGCAGCATCACCCTTACAGCAGAGTGAGTAAATGAGCAGGGTGACATGCAGAGACGTTATCGTTGCTGACAGGTCGTGTGTGTCAGTGACATGATAAGGGTTTTCTCAGGTGGCACTTTAAATTCAGTTGACGCACATCATAGATTGAAAGATGTTAGAAAGGTTGGGCTAAAAAAGAAAATCCTGGGCAGGCAAGTCTGAAGTAATAGAAGGTTAGAGACGGTAGCAATGCTTTCTACCAGTAATGTATATATAGAGCCTGAAATCTTTGCTGATTTTTTTTTTTTCCAAAATACCTCAAACTCTGTCAGATTATCTGGCGAGTGAGAAATTCTCAGTTGGGTTTAAGTCTAGACTTTGACTGGGTCAGATTTAATCAATTAAATCTGCTTCAATCAAAACCATACTATTTCACTTTTTGCAATAGGTTTGGATTTTTCTTTAACCTCTGCTACCATCTTTCACAGACTCTTGAAGATTCTCTTCAAGGACTGCACTGTGTTTAACTCCATCCACATTCCTATAAATTTTTATGAGCTTTCACTTTTCATACAGAAGAAAACATTTCCAAGCCATTTGTCACTTTGCAGATGGCATGTTCAGGGTGATTTGCAAAAACAATCCTATCAGACATTACATTTTACATGTTTGCTGACTCTAAACAGGCCTTTTGTCGTTTTATCACCAGTGGTTTTTCCTTGTTACTCCTCCATTAAACCAGATTTTTGGAGTATATGACTAATAGATTATACTTGAGCTGTGCGGCTTTTGTAGAGGAACTGTGGGCTCTTTGTTGCTTTTGTGTTTAGAAAATAGCTGGTGGGTGGCCAATTCCTGGCAGGCTTTGCCATACCCCTCCCATTTTCAGATAATAAATTGAAGAGGTGATATATTGAAGAGTTTCCAATGCCAAGTTTCAGACGCTGTCTTATAACTTACTATTGCTACGTTGTAACTGCTCCCCTATCTGATATGCACTTGTTCCTCATGATGCCATATTACACTAATGTTCTCTAGCAAACCTCCTTTTGTGAGACCTTTGCAAACCAGCTATTTATTTTATAGAGATGAAAATGCACACATTTTGAAACTGTTTACAAATTAGCTGACCTCTGAAATTAAGGTAATTTAAATTAAGGTCTTTTAAATTAAGAGGTTCATATAAAAGAAGGGTGAATACATAAGCACGGTCAGCATGTTTTTATTTGGAGAATACCTTGAAATCATATATGTTTTTGCCTCTTCACAATTATGCACATTTTTGGGACTGTCCATTCATTGCTTATCAAAGACCTCCTTGAAGCTCTACAGGAGGTCTTCCTGCAGACTCTGGGACAAAAGTAAAGATTTCTTGGAGCCTAGAACTTGTTTTATGACCATGTTTTTGTGAAACATTTAAAGCCTGATATTCCAATGTTGTCCTTGTCACACTTTGTAGATCTTCTGTTTTATCTGCTATGGATCTCACATTTCCAATAACTTTCATAAATAATCTAAGTTAATTGCATCTAACAATAGTCCCTGTGATGTACTGTCCTGCAGGTTTTGGATAGAAGCCTGCTCCAAAACACCTAAGTCAAATAATGCCTCTTCAGCTTGCCATCAAGATTGGCAAAGACTCGATGACGAGTCATTCATGTCCATCAGGTGTGTTACAAAAAGGCTGCATCTAAACCCTGCAGGACAAAACATCTAGAGGACCAGACTTGGCAAGCCCTGGTTTAACCTTTGTACTTTTTGCAGTTTTCTCCCTGCCCATCATCCTATCCCCATCTTGAATTTATGTATAATATGGTCCACTATCCAGGTCTTTGTCAATTTAGTCAATTTTTATTGCTCAAGTTTGCATGTGTTTGAAATACTTTACTGTCTATCCTTACTATGGTAAAATAAAATAAAAAGTCATGGAGGATAGAGTTGATTGTCTTTCTGCATTTTGTTGACTTTGTGACAAGAGTGACATCCAAAAAAAAGACGATACAAAGGAAGGAAATAACACATTAAGTCCTGCTTACTGGGGTGTAATACACCAACTGAGTGTTTTTCAATAAGAGAGCAAACTGTGTTTGGGACACATCCTGAAAGTTGAGGTCAGAGTTGTATGTTAGTGTTATAGTAAGCAGACAAGACACACATGTCCTATCATCCGCCAACACTCATTAACACTGTGTGGTCCTTTGGACAGCAGTGTTTAGCATTCTATAATGAGTTTCCCTCCAGAGCAGCAGGCTTGAATGTCACTCACAGTCAAATGCAATTTATGTTGGGAGGTGGTGATGTGAGAGGGTGGTGCAGTGGGCATCACATCTGTTTTCTGATGACAGAAGACAAGGTAAAGTGACTTTAAATGGTTCCTATTAAAATAGGTGCAAGAAAGGGGAGACAAAAACAGACCATTTAAAGAGCCTTCCATTTTTGCCTTGGTAAAAATGTTTTTAGCTGGTATTCAAGAAAACCCTTGTGCTAAAAAATGCTGCAAACTGAATCTTAATTTAGGTGTGAGCTTGAGATCCATAATAGCCCTAATACAATAATCTCAGGTTGTTTGTCATGTATTGTGCAACAAGTTCTTTATTTTTGTTTAAAAATTGTAATATATGCTATTCATTCCTCTGTGATCATCGTTGTTAATAAGTTCTTGCCATATGGGATCATTCCTTTGTGTTTTTTTCTTTTTTCTTTTGTTTATTTCATTTCATGCGGTTTTCTTTAACATTGTGCTTTTTGTAAGTCAATTATAATTTTTAACTAAATCTACACTGGTGGTGACCGCTGCCCCCATTGGACAGAATTGAAAGGGAAACAGATAACAAACTCGGAATAAAATAAACACACGTCCTGCTTGCTACATTTGAGATGTTATTAGAACTGCAATACCATTTTGAATGTCACGAGCAGCTCATTAAATGCAGGTTTCATCATGTGATATTTCTAATTTTGAAACGGGGTCAGCAAATTTGCTCTGCATGCTGAATGAGACAAAATGCACTGCCTTTTCAGGCATGCTGGCAGCAGCATCACTTAGCAGAAAACCTTGAATCAGGTACAATTTCAAAACAATCAATACATGCAGTAGTAGAAGTACCAACACTGAAGGGCTCAGTTTTTACAATAACTCCCAGCAATGATGACTCGTGAAGTCTAAAAATATGTATATTTAATGTGGTTAGTTTGTGTTGAGGCTAGTCTGTACATGATAGGCTAACTTCACCAGAGTCTGAGATCACCTCACAAAGTGGGCCTTAGTTCCGTTTCTGTTAATTTTTCATCTTTCCTGAGTTCTCCCTGCTAAACTAGTCCTTATATAGCTCTACTCTTTTAGTATATAAGCTCCGTGGTTTTTGTTGTGGGCTGCACAGTGGCGCAGTTGGTAGCACTGTTACCTTGCAGCAAGAAGGTCCTTAGTTTGATTCCCAGCCCGGGTCTTTCTGAACGGAGTTTGCATGTTCTCCCTTTGCATGTGTGGGTTTTCTCTGGATACTCCAGCTTCCTCCCACAGTCCAAAAACATGACTGCTAGGTTAATTGGTCTCTCTAAATTCTCCCTTGGTGTGAGTGTGTGTGCATGGTTGTTTGTCCTGTCTGTTTCTGTGTTGTACTGCGACCTGCCCAGGGTGTACCCAGCCTCTCGCCCGGAACGTTAGCTGGTGCCTATATCCTGGGACAAGGGCCCTCCTGTCCCCACTAGGGACAAGGGTATTAGAAAATGGATGGATGGTTTTTATTGCTCCTAAGTGGTTTCTCGTCATTCTGCCCATGCTCTATGTACTGCTTTTCTCATAGTTCTGTAAGTTTTCTGGATTCATGACTAAAACCTTCACCAAGCTCATTCTAAGTTTGTGTCTTCATTGTGGTCTTACCCTAAACCCACAAGTCATTATACTTGTTTAAGTACATTTTAGTAAAAATAATATTTTGAAATTTTTTATACCCTTCAGTAATCAATAAAAAAACTAATTTTGGGGCATTAAAATAGTAAAACCTATAATTGCTGAACATCTTTTTGCATGTTTCAAATTGTGTTTTCCAATGTATTTTTGGTGATAATTGCCTAAACATTAAGATTGGAAGACTTCCTTACCAGCCTCCTAATCTTGAAGTCTATCCATAGTTTTTCTATTGTCATGTTGAAGTTGACACTCTGGCTGGGCTCTCTGAGATAATAATATTACATCCGTTCAAAAGAAACACGTTAGTAAAATTAGAACATTACTTTAAACCTTCATTTTCTAAATGTCTGAATAATTGTGAGCTTAACTCTATGTTCCATACAGATTAATCATGTTCAGATATGTAGCAATGATTTAAAAATGTTATTTAATTTCCAGTCAACATATGCAAACACTGAAGATTCATTCTCCTAACCATGCTGGATGCTTGGACTGAGTAAATTGGGAAGGGGCCTCTTTTCTGATTAAAGGGACCAAAAGTGAAACTAGCTTTGCTACCCTCTGAAACCAACTCATGTGCATTACATGTGTTGTACCCGAAGCAATACTTCTGCACTTTGCTGAGTCAAGTACAAGTGGAAAGCTGAGCCCCGTTCTGAGTGGGGATATGCTCACGTCAGTACAGCTTCACTCAAAGCCTGGACTTGTTGATCTTTGATTGAGTGCACTGTGAAAGAGATAGGAAATTCATCAGACTGTTGGAGACCAAGCAGAAAGCATTCTGTCAAGCTGGAAATAGAGCTTCCTCACATACACTACACTGCTCTCTGGATCATAGCTCCTCATCATAATTTTCTCTCCTTTGTTTTAACTCTTCCTCTTCAACAAATTGGCAGTTTTGTTTCTATTGTTGGTTTTAGCAAAAGAGAATGCATCATTGTATCTAACAACATTGCACATTCACACATAAAACATAACAATAAAACACAGAGTGACGAGTTAAGAAATTCCGCAGATGCTGCTCGACAGGGATGGACTCAAAAAAAGATAGTTTTATTGAATGAATCAAAATGTCTGAAATTCATAAAACCAAAATATTTACATATTGGGGAGTTTCTGGGATGGATGGATGTTTCCCCCTCAGACCAGTCAAGTTTAATACTATTCCTGAGAGAAATATTTAATGGGAATCTAAGTTTCACTTTTTGTTGAGTGGGTTATGGACAAAGATAATTCAAGGTTCTGGTGTAACCCCCTTGTCATTGTGTAACATTTTTGATAACAATAAAAAGATACATTTTGAACCTTTAACCTAAAAGTGTTTTAGAGTTCTGCTCTGAGTGAGAAGGTTATGGAATACTAGACAAGTGGTTTAAAGATGTATTGCCCATGTCTATGTATACTTATGTCACCATGTGTTTATTAGCCTTCGAGACAATATTGCAAGCATGTATAAAGGATTTCATTTGCTGTTCATTTGCTTATGTCTGTCTACCTGTAGAACATAAAGTGTGGTCAGGAGTGTGTGACTTTTCTCGTTAGTGCATGTAGTCAAGTGTGGATTAATTAGCAGTGAAGTAATTCACACTGTCACCTCTCATTACTTTCAGAGTGCACAATCTCCACCTTTGCTTTCTTTTCACTCTTACACTTTCACTTTTTGCTACCTGCTTTTTGTCCTTTCTTCCTGGCCCTCATCGTGATTTCATTTTAGTTTTTACCACTGATTTTGCTTCCTTCTTTCACAACTTTCCAAGCAGACTTGATTTTGCCCTAACTTTGCTTCTCCTTTCACAATGTTTTTTGGTTCTTCCCTCATTTTTTCCTTAATTTATTTTATAGTCTTAATCACTTAGTTTCTCTAAATTCTCCCTAGGTGTGAGTGTGTGTGTGTACATGGTTGTTTGTCCTGTCTGTTTCTGTGTTGCACTGCGACAGACTGGCGACCTGCCCAGGGTGTACCCCGCCTCTCGCCTGGAACGTTAGCTGGGTTATCACACTTTCTTTTTTTGCATCTTTCTTTCTTTGACTAACTGCCCAAATACTTCTCAGTACAAGTAGCTAGACATTTCTCCATCTATCTGAGTGATGTTTTCAGTTCTCCTATGTTACTCAAACACCCAAACCTTTCCACTAACAAAAAAAAATAAGTTTTTAAATTTACAGTAGCAACATTTGACTTCATTTCTGCAATGACACAAAACCCATTCAACATACAGCTTCTTGTGCTGTACAGCGTCGGGCTCTGCGTGACAAAGTTTATGAGATGAAGAGAAAATACAGAAAGAAAGATGAACATGAGGGTGAGAGCAGAGTGAAAGACATTTCAAGGTTGAGTAAAGACAATCTGCTTTTTGTTGGTGTTTAAAGAAAAAAAAATATGTTGCTTAATGGATGAATAATATATACAGAGTTTTATTCTATCAAACATTTATCACGTACAGACATCAAATAGTTTGCAGAAAGTGAATGGAAATTTTTTTTTCTGTTTGGATAAGTTATTCATGTTTTGTCCCAAATCTTACATCTCTGTCTGGTTGGAGTCTAAAAAGTCTAATTTTGTTTCTAAGAAAATTGTATCTGGTTCAAGTGAAATTGTCTTTTCAGGTGCAAGGACATCCATGAAATGGGAGAAATACAAAGGAAAAAAAAATCTCTAGTCTCTTGTCTTTTAATATTACATAATGTGATACGGAGAAAAAAACCTCTACCAGTCTCATGCATTATTTCGCCTTCGTTAGGGTGTTAAGAAGAGTGGTTTCAACCGAGTGAGACACAAGGAACAAGGATAAATTAGTGTCTCAGAAAAACAGATCTAAAAGATGGTGAAAATTAGGAGTGACATACTGGGCTTTTTTCTTGTCTATCTGATATCTGATTTTACTCCAAGGCAAAAAATACTTAAATGGGGGATTCAGAAAAACAATAGATCTGAAGTGTTCAGCAGACTGATGGATGGCTTGCCAAATATCATCTACAGCTTTTGTTTTTTGACTCTGTGTTTGTCCTTCCTCTTGGTTGAGGTAGACTCAGGACATGCACGTGGAAGACACTGTAAATGCAACTCCAACAATAAGTCATGATTGATTTTGTCCACAGTCATTTTGAGGAAGAGACAAACACAATCCCCACAGGGCCTGGTGAGATAGATTGTGTATCAAGAATGCCATTGTTACAGAAAAGCACATTTTCCCTTACAAGGCAGGGTTATTTCTCCTCCCCCTCCTCTCTTCTCTCACCATGGGTAACATGCTTAGCCTGACAGATGATATTGTTTCCAATCACAGATTTCCCTCTCTATCCATTTTATTTTTATCTTGACCACACAAAAACACATGAATAAATTAAGAACATCCTAGAAATTACTTATCGTGTCTGAAAATATGTTTATCAACATTGGTAGGTATAAAATCAAACCTCAGGTGGTCTAAATCAGAATACAGAAACACATTCATTTAAAGTCAGGTAAAACTTTTAAGTACTATGCTTGCATTATGAGTTGATGGAAAGTAGGCGGGGGCATTTATATTAGAAAAATGGAAGAACAGTTAAACAGGACAAAGGATGGTTGTGAAAAAGGATTTATTCAAAATCTTGACTTTTAAAAATGCGATTGTAAAATGTAGATCGTCTAAAGACAATTGCTACGGCAAATAAAAACAACAGTGCCTTACAAAAGTATTTACATTGTTTTATTTCACGTGGATTGGTTATAGAAAATGAAGTGGCATTTATGAAGACAATAGTTCAGAGAGTTACTACAGAAGGAGGGTTGAATAGAAAGTTCTGGAGACATCACAGAAGGGTTAATCTAGTAGGTAACTTGGGTGGTAACCTTGAGAGCAGGCATAGGGAGAAGGGTTAGCATTAACCAGGAAAACACAGGGACACCTAGGCATCAAAAGACAGGCAGCCAGCTCCTTTTCTCTTCTTGTGGATGGCTGATTAGAACCAGGTGTGTCGGAGCACACTGCGTGGCACTGCCCAGCTCCAAGGACAGAGAAAACACCAAACAAACACAACAACCCCGCACTGCTGACCAAAGAAACTGAAGCCATAAACCTGTGAAAGGAGGTGCTTTGGTCAGATGAGACCAAACCTGAACTTTTTTGCCTGCATGCTATTTGTGGTGGAATATTAATACTGGACGTTACTGTAAACACACAGTTACAGAAACACATCATCCCTGTGGTCAAATGTGGAAATTGCACCATTGATGTTATGTTTTATTTCCAATAGTAACTCTACTGCTAAGGGACTACAAATGGAACATAGCTGAAGCTGATGCAAAACATCTTTTAAAATGATTTCTGCAAAGTGTTCCGGTTAAATAAACTACTAAACTAGGGACAGGAAAGCTAATCAGAGTTGACAGAATGATGACATAAAGGTCGACTGAATAACGGGACGTTCTCCACAGATGTACAGACGTAATTCCAGAAAAGATGGCTCTTCAATGCCTTAACTAAGTGGCCTTATATACAAATGAACTCAACACTATTCAGTTTTATATTTCTCATAAAAATTGAAGCAATGTAGTATTTTAAAAACCCACTACTTTGTGATCTATTACCTCAAACACATGCATTTCAATTGAGATTTGTGGTCATAACATGATATATTGTGAGAAAGTCCAAGGGTGTAAATACTTCTGCTAATCAAAATGTAAAAAAGTCTGTTGATGGTTAGTTACTAGTTAGTTAATAACCACTTTAATAAGAGAAAAAAAGTAAAACATAAAATCCAGCAGTGAACTGAAAATATTTCATATTTCCCTGTTTTTAGTCTGAATTTGAACAAAAGCTATGCAGGCTGATGAAGGAACATTGTCACTATCCAGGACACTTGCTGTGTTTTCTCATCTGCCAGTTTGCTCCTGTTGATTACAGCTGGCTGCCAGGAAGGGGAAAATTAATCAGTGGTGTCAGATCAAGATGCAGATCTGATCAGGCGCATGAACACACTTAGTGACACGCAATTTATGTAGAATATGCATAGAACAGTCATCTATCACATTAACAAACATGTCACTATCTTGCAAATGCTGGAAAAGTTTACTTCTGTTGGAATATGTGCCTTCATCGAAGCTTAAATTGCAGCCAAGTAGGTGGAGATCTTGTACTGTTGAGAATAAAGTACACAATGTTTTCAACAGAGACTATGTGAGATAAAAGTATGGTAAGTAAAAATAGAAGTTCTACAGTGAAAAACCACATAGGATATTTGACTTATGTTGAAAAGCCAGGGGAAGATATACCACTTTAATAAGTAATGCTGCTACATCACTGTCCAATACATTTAACACTGTAGCATACATGAATGAATTAACATATAAACCAAGCAGTCATGGAATATGTTTTGGATATATTTAAAATAAGCATGAATACCAAACATCTAACACAATATCTAAACTTAGATGTTCACCACAACTACAGCATATATGCAACTGCTGCTAAAATATCACAGCATGTGCTATTATATACCACCAAATAATAGCACATATTTTCATTAAACTCTATGTAAACACTGTGTGCTAACAAAAATGTACTTATCTTGGGATGTATGAAAGTGAAATTTTCTGGATGATAAATTTGGCCAAGAATTGTTTGACCACTTGCATTCTTGAAACATCAAAATTTAATTTGGAGATGGTCAACTGCTTTCTGAATCTCAATAGAAGAGCAGGAAACAAGATGGTAACACAACTGGTCATCCTGATGCATTTCTATATTAGTTATTGATTAAATCAATCACACATACAGATGTATCAAAAATTACCCACACACTGAAGATGTAGCAGAACTTCATGTTCTGTTTCATTACCTGCTTTTTAGACCTGCATAACATAGTTTTTTAAATTTGCCATCATGTAAGGCAAGACAGGAAAAAAAGCAGAAAAAGTGTTCCAACTCACATTTTGCTACATCAAAAGTGACCTGTCCAGACAGTATATACTGCTTCATAGAGATATGTTTATGTCAGGTAGTGCAGTGTCTGAAAAATATCTCATGGAGAGTAAAATATAAGATGCAACTATTCAATAAACCTGCAAAATTCTTCATCTCCTACAACTGATAGCGGTTGATCTTTGAGTACAATGAAGTTCAGTAATTTTCAGTAACCTCTTTAGTTTCACATTGTCCATTGGAAGTTTATCTTGCTTTTGGAATGAGTCCAACAGCAAAGTAATGACTCCAGAAGTGATTCCTACCGGCTCCTTTCTTTCTCCCGCATGGCTAAACAATCCTCATGGTCTTTAATGTGGTACATTTTGAAATGTTTGATTAGGTTTATTTTATTGTAGGCTGTGACAGAGCTTTTATCTCTCTGTACCTTGGCTTTGCAAGCATTGCACCTTGCTATCCTGCTTTGTGGTGTTTCCAATGTAGAATCTTGCCCCATATCTGATATGTTGTGATGAAAAGATGGTTAGCAGTTAGCCCCTGAGCTCATCTAAGAAAGATGGTGTTTTAGTGATTGTGACCTACTGCATTTACTTAAATTTAGACAGCTTACATTTACTAAATGCCTACATCAAAAGTACTTTCTTTTTCAGATCAACAGTGTACCAATTTTAGTCTTTGCATTCTGTACCACATTTAGACAGAATTTCAAAGTGCTTTTAAAGAGAGGAAAACAGAGTGGTAATCACTATTCCCCTTGAGGAATCATGACTAAATAAGTAAAATGTGTACACTATGACATGTGTTTAGGTATTGGCCAGCTCAGTGATTTGTCTAACTTATTATGAGGCTGCTGGCTGTGTAATCTCTCAAAGAGATGCGTAGCAAATTTTTGGGCACGTGTTTTCTCACATGCAGCACCCCCAACAGCATCAGATTTCTGGGCTATAGAGCACGTGACAAAATGGCTCATCTTTTTACCATCTGGAGTACTGAGGGTTGTGTGGGAGAGTTATGGACTAGAGTGAAGGACAGACGGACATGAAGAAGGCAATCTTGCATACGTGGGATAACAACTTACTGCTGCAATACCAGCTTCTTCCTTTAACCAAAACTAGAGCCAAATGGGGTTTGACAGCAAACTGGAAAAAGTAAAGCTATTCTGTTAAGTCTGTAAGCTGTTTGTAAAGGGTCAGTTGTGTTTTTGTTGAAAATCTAAGACTTATAAATGGGTTAAAATTATGTAAATCTCTTGATAGATCTTATAGGCAATTTAATTGCAAGTCAATCCCTTCTGAAACATAAAACGGCATAAAATGCTTTGAAGTCTATGGACATACGCTGAAGGAGAGGTGGAACGTGAATAAATAAAATTGCCAGTGAACATTTTACACTCTTGCCTAAATCCCTGCATGACTTAAATATCAATGTGGAATTAAGGCTATTATACACAATCTCACAGTATTCTACAAAGGCATATTTTATAATGTTTAAGCTCTTGATGCATTTTTATAACAACATAATTTAATAATCTTTAGCAGGCTGGTAGTTGTGTATAATGCAAACAAAATAAGAAAATCAACCAGACTATTTGCAAGCTTTGCAGTTCTCACTTTCTCTACACAGGGGCTGAGGTCTAATTGCTGTTGCAGCATGTTTTAATAACACACAGGCAAACTAGATGAATGCAAACTTGAAAATCTTGTTACGCTTAAATCATGAATCTAGATCAGCAGTTTTTGCTAACTGGCAACCTTTTGCTTTCTCAGTATCCTGTCGAATTTTAGAATAATGCTTGTTAAATGCCTTGGCCAGGCAAACACTGAGTCTCTTCACAACAAATTCTTATCAAGAGACTGAATAAAGAAATAGAAACCTGGTTTACTTTTCAGGCAAGAATACAAGAGAATGTAAACAATGTCCTGTCTTGTCTTATAATAAGACAAGACAGGACTCTAGGAACTGCCTGCAAACTGAATGTTAAACGTTCTGCTGAGAAAATATGTGACTGTACGTTCTCTTGAGTTGTAGCTTCTCCGTGAACAACTTTTTTACTGAGATGGATTTATTTATATTATTTGTTTATATTCTCCAACTTAATCCCATATTAAGTTGGAGAAATATGATCTTTTATACAACAAAAAAATATATATATGTATAAATAAAAGGATAGTTTCAGATCCTGAAAATCTTCAAATTTCCGCACATTTGGTACTAGAAGTCAGGGTACGGTTAACCAAGAAACCTTCAGTAGTTCCACTGTGTTCAGAAAGATAAAACTTTAAGCTTTAGGGTATCATCAGGCAAAACAGTGAATCTGTTCCCAGCTGGAGCCATTCTGTGATCCCTGGCACTGGGAAAGTGTCAAAAATGGTATGTTCTTATTAGAGAAGACGTTGGACTGATAATCCTCCACAGAAATCTACGTCACAAATGGTGATCAGATGAAGATTAAATGTTTTATCATTTCCGGATGAATATATTTTTTGAGCTTTACCGTTATTCACCACAGTCAGTAATTTATCTTAGTAAAATTATAGTACATAACTCATGACACAAGGACAAATTCTTCGTGCTGTACTTCACTTTTATGCCAACTCCATGCTTTCAGAAATGTCATTATAGTAGCACTTAGACTGTTACTGTATGGCAGAGGTGCCATCAGGATCAAGTTAGATCTTCCTTGTTAGCGTGTTATCAGAGTGGTGAGTGTCTCTGCCTGTCATTTAGGGTATAGAATTCCTACGGGGTTTTGCGAAATACTTCTTCTTCAAGTCGCTTTATGTTGATACACCAAAATTATCCCATGCAATCAGAACTCTACTGGTTGCAGAACTTTTCTAGTTAGAAGTAAGTAAGTCAATTTGTGTTGACTTTAATTCTTCAGCAAGATTACAGTGAGTTGGTGGGAAAAGGGGTGGAGCTAAACGCAATAGAGCACAACTTGTTAGAAACTGGAAAAGAAAGAAATCCCCTTTCCAACAAGAAAACAACATTAAGCATATAGCCAGAGCTACAATGGAATGCTAACAATCAAAGCACACTCATGGGTTAGGATGGCCAAATAAAAGTCCTGAAATGCAACAGCAAATCCGCACCAAGATTTTGGAAACAAACCATGTATGGTCTCTGGATTGAACTATGTTAAAACTACCAGAATATACTACAAAACACAGGTTGAACTAGTGCAAAATAAACAAAAATAATATTAATAATAATAAAAGAAAAATAAGTAATTGTCCAGGTGTTAAACACTAGAACAGACACATCCTAGATGACATAAAGCTTTACCTATTATGAAAGGTGGTTCCACAAAGAACTGACTGAAGCTGGCTCAATGCAAATACACACCGCACTTGCACAGATTAAAAACATATAAAATCTATCACATAAAATCTTAACGAAATATATTAGTGTTTTGTTTCAGTTTGACAAAATAAAAAAAAAGCCAAAGGTACAAATATTTCCACAAGGCACTGTAAATATTTGTGAATGTGAATATTTTTGTCCTTTTTCTTGACTATGTTGACTGACTTGTCAGAGGATTATTATTCAGGCCATGCTGTCATGTGCATTTTTTTTTTTGTGAATCATAATTTATCTGTAGTTGGGTAAATAATTAACATTGTTGTGCCCTTTGATTTGACAGATATTTTGCTTCATTCATTATAGTAGTCACACAAAATAAAATGTGGTATTCATTAGATGCTAACACAAGGGCTTCAGTCTCTTCAAACCATCATATCCATTATTCTGGCACATTTCTCCAAAGCCCAGCTAAATATGGAATACCATTTTTCTTGCTGAAGAAATGTCAAGGGAGCATGCCTCTCCCATTCTCTGAAAACCCTCCTTTAATTAGAGTTCTGTAATTACTGGCCCTGTAATTTCTGGGTTGAGGAGATGGGATGCATACTGTGTTTTGCAGAGGAAATCCTAAGAGCTTTAATGCAAAGCAATGTTAGATACTTTCTCTCCAATGCAATCATGTAGAAAGGCATCCAACTGTCTTATATTTAGGTGAAGATAAATTGGAATTGGTTTCCCCTATTATCCTGGATTAGTTTACAATTTAAAAATAAATTGATTGATAATGCTTCTGACATTTAAAAGGAAACAGTTTGACCAATAGTCCACCTCCAGATTCTAGAGAAACCTCATTACCTTCCAGAAAAGCTGGAACTGGGCTTGATTCCAACCAGGTGGGAGCAGAAAGGACAATTTTTAATACGTTTTCAATTACCTTAAGAAGAGCGGGCCCTAGCTCTGGGAAGATAAGCCGTGCATCACGCTGTAGGGCTGACAATGATGCAATCTCAGCTGCCAAACTCTCCCTCTGTTTCTTAATTTCCCTAAAGCATCTGTTTCTAAATGGAGTTTTATCCATTCAGGCCTAAGCGCACTGTAACCCTTAGCTGCTTTATTCTTTTCTAAGCACTAAGCAGGATAGCCAAAGGGAACAAATTGCTGCCAGCACACTGTACACTCCTCAACGTGGGTAATTACCACTACAATCAGTTCAAACCATTACTAACTCTATGCTTAGGGAAATGGAGAAGCGTCGGTGGAACCAATGGATTCACTGAGCGAAGCTTCATCCATAAAAAAGCACAAAAATACTGTACAGGCATACTGTACACATGCATGCATAGTTTATCATAATTACTATGTCCTCATCTCTTTTTCAGTTTAAATTATTCCAATGCATCCCTTTTTTTCTTATGAACTCTACAAATTCCCTCACTAAGCTCCTTTCCCTGAACCTTTCTGCTTATTTAGATTTTAAAACCCTTGTCAATTTCTTTGTCAGATGCTTGAGCTTACTCTCTCCCTCCCTGCATCATCCTCTCTCTTTCTTTGGCCCTAAGTGTATTCTATGTTGACAGCTCTTTGAACTACAGGGTTTCATATTTCTGAGCTATTAGAGGCAGCTCAACTCATGTGTATACTGACAAAATTATATGCATTATATATGTGTATTATTTTTCAATGCAACACCGTGACCTGAACGGAGTTTTGCAATACCTACTATTGCTCCCTTCTTTTATCAAGTGAAATAATGCAAAATGTGTTAAATATATTAGCTCACACCAGGCAGGACAATGTATCACAGAGAGAGTCCTAATGTCAGGCAATTTGAAACTCCACTCTGTGGGGGAAATGCCAAAGCCTCTTCTCAACACATCTCCATTGTATTCAGAAAGGATAGTGCTGTTGCTGTTCATCCATTTGGCAAGCTGCCTATGGCAATGTCTTCAAACGCCTCTCTGAAGTGTTTAACAAAGGTAATCTGACTTGGTTTACCTTACTTCAAAGCTCCACAGGGATGTTTAAGTGATCTTTCAGCATAGTTCAAAATGTGTTAATTCAGTCTTGATCAAAATTTTAATACCAGTTGAAAAATGGTGAGAATTCACATTTGCTGAATATTAAGAAGACTCTAAGTAATGTTTCACAATGCACCAAGAAGAAATGGGAGTGAGACCTGAAAAAAAATTACTAGCAAACAACCACTAAATATGTTTTTTTTCTTCTCCAGCCAGAATGCTGTTCATATTCCTAAATTTGTTTTGACTGTACTTTTTCATTACTGTCTACTGAGACAGTAACTTCTGAATCTAACATTGCCTTTTAACAACTAAAAAAACAGAAAAACAAAACAAGCTG